>OMNN01088094.1:0-16225 GCA_900302755.1 Chromis chromis
CATTCACAAAAGCTGACATTATAGAATAAAATTAAATCTCCTGCTTTCCCCTCCCCCCTCATCCCCATTCCCAACCCAACCGGTCGAGGCAGATGGCCGCCTTCCCTGAGCCTGGTTCTGTCTGAGGTTTTTTTCCCCCCTCCCTATCCTAGGGTTGTTTTTTTTTTGGTTCCTTCCCACCGTCACTGACTGTTTGCTCATAGGGAATCCAAAAGCAACTTTGGATTGTTGGGTTCTCTGCTCTCTGTTTAAAATTCGTAAGATCTGTACCTTACTATGTGAAGTGCTGGGAGATGACATATGTTGTGAATTCGTGCTTTATAAACAAAATTGAACTGAATTCAGTGTAGGTCTATTTATTCGAATCAGTGCTCTCCCTGTGCCTAAAAGATTCACAGATTTGGTACTTTTCAGCAGTTTTCTCATATTTATTACGCATATGATAAAAGCTAAACCCATGAAAAAGTGCGTTACCAATGTTGTGTCTGTTGTTACTGACTACCTTTAAAGAACACTTTAGGTAGTCTCCTCTAATCACTCATTCTTGGCTGTTAACAGTATACCACATATTGCTGAAGTTTGTTTGCTTGAAGTTTGTTTTCACTGAAGTCCTCATGGACGATCAATAGAATACTATCAAACTGTTGGATGATGTGAAAGTATGATTAAAGTATGTCTTCAGAAGACAGCAACCCTTAGTATTAGACTGTCTTAGTTCTGCTTGTCTTTGTAGAAGACAGGTCATTTTAAGAATTTAAGAAATCTTTGTTTGTCTTGAATACATTTTTACAGTATTGTGAAATGTTTTCGCATATCCCAGAGTGCAGGGTCAGCCATGGTGCACCCCTGGAGCAGGAAGGGTTAAGGGCTTTGCTCAAGGGCCCAAAAATGGCCGTATTGGGGTTTGATTCTCTGACCTTCTGATTAGTAGCCCAGAGACTTAACCGTTGCGCCACCACTGCCACAGTATTACAGGAGAGAGCACAAACACAGTCCCCCACTACCATAAATTATGCAGTCGAGATTCCCACATTTGTTTATTCCCCAAATGTGCTAGGGGTCCGGTTAGCTGACCCCTAACCGGACCCCTAGCACTCTGGTTAGGGGTCAGCTAACCCCAATGGCTGGGCCTCGCCCTGGGTAAACCACCTTCTTGATCATGGTGTCTCCCCTGCCAGGTATTTTGGGCCCCGACACAGCTGGACGCGCAACACATGCTTGGCACCACTGTTTAGAGAACGTTATCGTTCACTAACCAATGTGTCATTATAGTTATCGTCTTCATGCGAACGCCCCTTTACTGTCTCTCCTGTTAAAGAGGAAAGTTGTCACTGGTTTTGTCTTGTGCTCTCAGAAACCGCTGAAGTAAAGCACCAAACCTATATTAACTTAAATGTCTATATTAACTGGCAGATATACTTTTCCCCAGTCAATACACATGATTTGGACCCAGCACAGGCCAGTAGTATAATAAGTGGAAACAAGTTAGACAGTCAACGAGAAACTACTCTTGCATTCCATATTGGATTGCTTTGTAGCCCAAAGGGAGACTAATTACAACATTAAACAGAAGAATACTACGTTTTTTTTGAGAGAGAGAGAGTTTGACCCTGAATGCAACTGAGCATTTATAGGACATAATTTGTAAAACACCAACAATATTGTTGCCGTGAGGTAATTAATTTGATAGCTGCACAGCGAGATGTCCTGTACTAAGCCACAGGATCAGGATCAATCATAATAAGCATGACTCTGCTTACTGGAACCCATCAAGCTTTATTAAAACGGCAAAGAACTCAGACAGCAGCAAAAATATCAAAACAAGCAGCTTTAATTAATGATATTCATGCTGAGGTTTGCGTCAGTGGACATATTACAGATGGCCCATGTCTCTAAAGTCATTAAAAAGTGCATTTAAACGTCAGTATTCTGTTACCGATGGGGATGAAGAGAGGTTTTACAATCCTTCCTGAACCTTCCAGCCACAACATATACATTTTACTGTATATAACACTGCAGGGTACTAGTACAATTCCAAATACCTTACAGGACAGTTTCCTCATTCAGCTCTCTGACATCTGTATTAAACTGGATTATTATCCCTTTTTTGAACAGAGACCTACCTTTTCCTTATGCAGGCAAAATACTTGTATATTGAAATAGTGGATCAGACTTTGTCAGTAGATAGTAGTAATTTATCCTTATAACGTGTGAATTCATAGTACTGTAGCGACATTATGAAGGTGAAATCAGAAGATGATGTATTGCATTTCCTGCAACATAAAAGAACCTGTTCTTCAAGTGCTGTTGACAGGAGCGTTGCAGTCCTTGCATGTGTGCAGTTGTCTGCTTCAGTTGGTGATGAGATGCAGCTCAATGTATGGCATGAGCAAACAAGTGCAAAGCTGAGCGCAGCATGGGCCTCATTCCATCAAAGCCGTGTTGTGACTGAAAAAAATACATGGGAGAAATGTTTGGTTTTAGAATGATGTCATGATGGAACTGAGAGCATTTATGATGTATTATGTTTATTGTGATGTACTAAACTGTGCCTTGATACGGTTGCTTAAATGTAAATATGACCTAAAAGTGAAGGCACCTCCGCTCCATCTCCTGAGTCATGTTAAAAGTCTTTCCCGTCTGTCCGCTCACCTCTCATCCTGACTCCTGTGCAGGCTGAAGAGGGAGCATTTAGGTCCACATGACTGGCTTTCCATACCCGTGCCTGGAGGCCACGACTGGATGGTGGTGCCCGGCTTGGAGCCAGAGACAACATACCAGTTTAGCGTTCTGGCCCAGAACAAGCTTGGCACAGGCCCCTTCAGCGAGGTTGTCACTGTGAACACACTAGGTGAGTATACCCACGACTGCTCAACCAGCACAAAGGGATCCAATAACAACAAACTGCTTTGGCAGGCAGGCGAATAGAATGGCTGTTACTCTGCACAAAAACAATCATTTAATTTCAGCATCTTTTCCATATGAAAATGTCTTCTGGGACCGCTGTGTTCGGTTTTGGAAAGACGTTACAAACCATGTTAAATTGTATTGATTCTGATTTGCATTGTTCGATTTCTAATTTCACCAATTGGAATTTTATGAAACCTCTTTTGAAGTTAATGTTCCAAATATGATTAGTGCTAAAGTGGTGGAGGAATAAAGCTGTGCTGTAAATACAGTATGACAAGTTCACATTTCACAGCTCAGCTCTGGAAACACCAAACAACACCCTCTGAGTGAGTGTTGGTCCTGTGATGTTTCAGTTTTAATTAGGTAGAAATTAGATGTAAAATGTAAAGCATTATCATATCGTAACGAGTCGTATCAATAGCAGTACTGTTACTTTAGTGGTTGGTAATATTCAAATATAAATCATGACATTTATAAGTGACATTATATTTACTAACAGCTGCTACAAAATGTCCTAGTTATGGTTGGTTGCTAGGCATGTAACGGTGCACTCAGTACTGGATGTTCACTTCAAGCCTCCTGTCCAAATCAGTCCGAAGTCTGTTTATGTCTTCACACATGCACTCCTGAGCTCCACACAGAACAGTTTGGCCGAGCACTAATTGCTGTCTTTCAGTCTGCTGCAGGAGCTACTAACAGACACACTCAGTCCTGGTGCATCAAAGTTGTTAAGAGTTGCAACTAAGAATAGAACAGGTTCAATAACATCAGTGTCACTGACTCATAAGACTCTTATTCACCCTCTAAATTACAGTTTTGATGAGGATGAAGTAAACAAAGACAATTTTTGCTGACTATAGCCTCGAGACTGAATTTGGGAGTCTTTTTTTTCAGATGGCAATTTTAAAGAATAGCTTCGGGCTTAAGCAGTAAACTCTGTTGAGTAGATTTACCAGTAACAGTCGTCATTATAAGCGGTAAAGCCTAATAGTTCAGTTGCTACACCTTGTTTGTTAAGTCACATTTTGTTCCATTGTTCTCTATTATATTGTAAGAGAAACCCGAGACAACAGAGGCATTTTTTTATTGGTGATTATCTGAACAGCAATGTAAACGCTCCACTTGTAAAAGCTCCAGTTGCGCTTTGTTTGAATCATTATGCATTATTTCATTCCTTAAAGCAGTGAAGTGGGCCGACATTTATTAAGTGTAAATGAAGCTGTCACAGATTGTTAGTTAAAGATAAGTGACATGCTGAAAATTGAGATAACTATCCATGCTGCATCACCTTCTGTGTCAGTGACGAATGAGAAACAAAAAAGACAAAGCTCTCAGGCGAGGGGCCGCCTGTTGTCTCTCTCTCCTTGAACAATACTTTAAACAAAGTCTTCCATCATTCATTTGCAAGTGAGATGTGCTGCCACACACACTGCGTCTTAGTCATCTTTGAAAAAAGTAGCAGAGATGTTGGAAATGGTTTTAATGGGGGGATACCTCTTGAGTTAGTTCATGGAGGTACCTGTATGGACGTGAAGATCTTTAATCTTTAACTCCGGGGTTATTTTTTGAATTTTTTGCCTTAATCAGCCAAATTCAGTTAAGAACAGTGGCACAGCTGTAAAGCCATATTGAGCCTTGTAAGGATAAGAAACACTTGGGAGAATTTTGTAGTGAAATAACTCTGCATATACTTATCACCGGATCAGACTGAGATCTGAAAAACAACAGAAAAATTATATTTTTAGTCAATTTTGCTCATCAAAATTCTAAATTAGCGAAGAACAGCCGTGTAGCAATGATTCAGTAAACACTGATGATATTTAGCCCTAAAGATTCTACAAAAATTCGAACTTTAACAAATTTGATGCAACAGAAATTAAGAACTACATCCATCTTAAATAGTGGTACTAGTCAACCTCTTTACTGAGCAGGACGAGCTTCTCAAAATAGCCCCAGGGTGTGTTTTAATATATTAAATATGGCAGCAGGTTAAAAAAAACGTACAGTCTGTGGGCCTGATAGGGGCCTGGCTGGCTCGCCAAACATTTATTAATTCATGATGAAAATAAATGAATTTTCACTTAGAATTTCTTTCTTGTTTATATAGTAAATGTTCAATAAAGTTGTCTGTTACTCACTTAACCAACCTTCTCTGAAATAAATAAATTCAGAGAAGGTTGAGTTATGGGGCTTTTAATGTCCATTCATTGTATCTGATATATATTACTGTGTGTTTATCTTCATACACTATGAACGGTTTGGACTTTCCACTGCCAGAAAATCCTTGATGTTTATGTTTTTAAAGGAAATGCTGAAGTAAGTTAACTGAACTTGAAAAATCTAGTTTGAATATATAAACTTAAAATATAAACTTACATACGTTTACGTTATTTTCATCATTATGAATAAAAGCAGTCAAGACACAAATTTAAAATCTTGAATTAATACAAGAGAACCCAAGACAAGCAATAGAAGAGTCTCTGTGGAAAGTTCTACCACTCAAACAATGTATGTTTGGTTTGCTAACATGCTAGTTTTAATCGTTTCAGAACTTATTTTAATGAGCTAATGGGGCTCTCATTGGTTCAAGACTCAATTTCTGAATTGAGTATA
Source organism: Chromis chromis (assembly GCA_900302755.1). Taxonomy (NCBI): domain Eukaryota; kingdom Metazoa; phylum Chordata; class Actinopteri; family Pomacentridae; genus Chromis; species Chromis chromis. The sequence continues at coordinate 5,524 of OMNN01088094.1, forward strand.
CAAACAAGATAGTTCCACATTTGTCCAGTGTGATGTTATAGTGCTGCTGCTTAGAGAATGACAAAATGCAAAGGGACTTCATATGTGTAGCTGTTATAAAAGTGGGAAAAACTAAAGCATACTTAGCCAACCGTAAAGGTGAGGAGGTTTTTATAGCAGCATACTGGCCAGAAACAGACACATGTAGATACGATATGAAAATGTTTTCTGAATGTCCTCAAGGTTTCAGAGATGAAGGAGAGAGAAAGATAACTGTGAATTGTACGCATATGCTGGTGATGCATTTGGTATAAAAGCTTAATCACATCTCGTCACAGTCTAGTTAGGATGCATGTTAGTGTCAAAGTGTGAAGGGGGCTGATTCACTGGTGTCATGCTGGTGGAACTACTCACTGAATATATAACTGAGTCACTCATACATATTCTCAACCCTAATGTGCTCTTCCAGTATTTCCTATAAGTACCCCTGAACCATTGGTGCTGCTTACCCCACCACGGTGCCTCACAGCCAATCGCACGCAGCAGGGAGTCCTGCTCACCTGGATCCCACCTGCCAATCACACAGCACCTATCCAGCATTATGTCATGGAGTTTCGCCTGGGGGAACGATGGGAGGTCTTGGACGACGGCATTCCTGCTGGGGAGACGGAGTTGCTCGCCCGAGACCTCGTCCAGGTAAAAGACAGGACACGGACTTTGCACAGTTTTAAAGAAGACCTACATCTGTCACTTCCAGACTAAAGCGAAGTCTGAGACGTAGTGGAGGGTCAGACTAGCTTTGAATCCAAATATAACTGATTTCACTTTTAGTTCTGTTAGGCTATCATGTTTTTCTCACTGAAAACATTTGAGAGTTACGATCCTGTTGTTTTTAAAAACAGCCTGAAGCCTTCACAAGACCAAAGCAACACTTTGTTTTTTGAGTTCTACAGTTATTACAGTAACATCCCAGTCTATTATCAATTAATTGCTGTGAATCAGGAGAGTGAGGTTGAGTTTTTTCTTGTTTGTTGTACTAGGCTTCCTAAAAAGACCATTCCCAAGCAAAGTTACAGCATTTTTATCTTATCTAATTTTATCTGACCTCGTCTTATCTTGTCTTATGTTATCTTTATCTTGGTCCTATTTGTTATTTGTTTTGTCCATTCTATGACTATGGTCAAAAAAACTATGTACAATACAAAAGTATTCTGTTGCAAGCAGTACAAGCCTTTTAAATACACTTCAACACAGCTGGCAACAATCACGCCTTCAATATTTTTATTTACTAATTAAGTTAATAGGGTAAAGTGCAGCAGAGAGAGAAATTAGTATTTGGTGTGAACACAAGTTCTTCTTGGGACACACAGCATCACAGAGAACTTAGTCCATCCGAATCTCTTCTCTGTCTTCATGTAATCAAAGACCATGTCATGATGTTGAGATCAGAGCTCTGTGAGGGTCAGACCTTCTGTTGCAGGACTCCTAGGCTGATGATTGTTCTTTCCACTGCTGAAACTTGGAGCAGTTGTTTTAAAGAAAGTTCCTGTAATCAAACCTTTCGGCCTTCCTGTTTCTATTGTGGTATAGAATCTGACGGCTTCGACTGCGACGTCAACAAATGCACCAAAACAAGGACAGATAACAGTTACTAGATATAACTCCAGTTTTATAAGCATGTGGGAGGCAGATCAATGTTATGTTAGCCTATCGGATACATTTTACGTTGAAGATGATGATGTTCGAGAGCAGAAGACTGCTACTCGACAAGGACATTGAGAGTTCAGAAACCTGTGCGGTTCTTGTGGTTAGAACATGGACAAAGTTTCAGGGCGCCCTAAAATGGCCTGCAGTGGAAAATGGCTTTAAACTCTGGCTGAATGCTGCAGCTTGTTGTCGTTGTGCAGAATGAATTGGGGGAACAATCAGATACCTCCTAGTGGTGGATGAAAATGTTAATATCTAAAGTGTTAAAAGGATTTCCAGATGTTTGTGCTCAAGTCAAAACAAAAGAAAACACAGTGAGTGGACCCTCAGACTAGCTGTTTGGTTACTCACCACCGTTCATCTGCAGTTATACGATATAGGAAAAGTGATCATTAAGTTCCAGGAATGTGCAAGATGTGCAAGCGTGTGAACTGATTGCCCACGCACCATGTGTGACCTGTAACTGTCAAGAGTCGGGATGTTGTGTGACATCTGATTTCTCCATGGACCTGAAACTGGAGCGTTCTGTGTCAGTCAGCGGCCAGGAGGATCCAACTTCTATGTCAGGGATCATCAGTGATAATGAGAGGTGGTTTTGCAGCTAGCACTGAGAAAAGAAACAAGGTGTGTCAGGTCAAGAGCACCCGGAGCATGCTTGTTGTTTTCTTCAACATTTACATAAATGTGCACCAGGACTTATTCCCTCAGGATCAGACTGTCAAAGCAGAGCTCTACTGTAGCATCTTGAGGTATCTGAGGGAGAACATTTGGTGCAAATGGAGCACTCTTACTAAATTCGGCTCCTGCGACTTCTTCCTCTTTGCCAAAATACAATTCCTGTTGACGGGTTGCGGTTTGTAATGGTTTCAGGTCCGTGTAGCTCGGATGAGGCCGTGGAGAGTGGAGGAAAACGGCAGACAGAAACTCACGTCCGCACAAATACTGGGATTTCAAATACTCGCAGTTTATTAGATAAACACTCCAACCTTACCAAGCCCGGTTGTACGGCTACTATCGTTTCATACATGAACAAAATAGTGCAACTACTAAACCATCACTGTTGTTCTGAGAGGCAAAGAAAACAGGAGCGAAGTAAAATATGTCCGACCAGAGTGGTGTGTGTATCGTCACTCAAAAGCAAACAACACAGGTGCTGCTTGATGAGGTCACTACAAGGCGACACAGTATACACCTTGTTAAAGGTACATTTCGTAAACTCGGCTGTTACACGGAGTTTAAGAGTGGTTTTGGAACATTTACCTCAAGTCTCGTATATGACTTACCTGTTCATATATACCACAGTTCTGCCTCAATAGACAGAAATAAATATTTCTAAAATATCCTGCACAGCTACGGTAGGGAAGTGAAACCAGACCAGAGCCACTGCAGCAAGTACAAACTTTTCTTCCTCAGTCAGCTGCCTCCATGCTTTGGTTTTCCTCTTTGACCATCAGGATGATTGTCCTCATAACAGGCCACTGGATAACCAGCCATTGCAATCAGTTTTTAAGTCTAGTCTTTGTTCACTTAGATTTAGACTGAAAGATGTTTGTGTAATATGAAGTATGTTTATTTGGAAGGATTAACAAAGCTTTGCTGAACCTGCACTGAGTTTTTAATCAGAAGTTTGGTGTTTTGAATGTTTTCTGTATTTAAATAAGCTTGTCCTCTTTTACCTGGTGGTCACGAAGTAGATTCAGATGTCGTCACACCAACAAATATAACAGCTGCTATAGTTGATGTATTTTTTTCATAGCCTGTTAAACGAACTTGAAATGTTCTGAACAAAACACTCCACTGAGGTTATGATCAGAGCGGCGAGCAGAGTTGTTTTTATTGGTGTTAATGCTGTAAATTAAAATTACCAGCATCACATTCTGTATAATAATGTGCTGTCAGATCCACTTTGGTTGTCATAGCAACACTGCAGGTGTGCACAAGCTGACTGGGCTCACTTTCTGATCATCCCCCTTTTAAAAGTCTCGTCTTATGTTGTGTGTAACATGCAGGGGCGCGCATATTCTTTTATCTCTTTAAAGTCTTCGGGTGTCATGTACTGAGCATCCCCAATAGAGAGAACGGCAGCCGAAACATGAAATCAAACACAATGCAATGCGCTGTATCCAGATGAATTATGAATACAGTGTCCTTTTTTTTCTCAGAGCGCAATTTCCTCGAGCCGTTTGCACTACAGCAAAGGAAAGTCAATACATCTTTACTGATTCATGAGCTCCGACACGATGCCTCATTTTCAACATTTCAAATCTTGCTCCTGTTGGCTAATTCTCCTGCCGCGACACGGTTCAGCATCACTTTCAGTTCCACGCAAATGCTTTTATCCCTCCTTCCATTGCACTGCAAACACCCACTCACGCCGTTCTCTCCGACTCTCACACACACACCGTACACCTAGCTTGTGTAACTTTTCTGTTGCGCGTTTCTCGCTGCATCGTTGAAGTCGTTTGACCAGTAGAGGCGCTTGATTTAGGTTTCACCATGTGTTTATCTGTGTGAAAGTGGACGCATGCTGTGACCACAGTGAAATCCTTAATCTGCTCTGATGATGTAGAAAACAGGTTAACGGAGTGCCTGTAAGCGGAGCGCTGACTAACCTCTGCTGTTCTGTTCTGACACTGAGCGCACAGATTCAAAAAGTCTTCACGTTACAGTTACCAGACACTTTTATCCAAAGCGACATACATAGGTAGGTAGGCGGGGCAGCGTTAAGGACCTTGCCTAAGGGTCCTCACTGGATACCTTTGCCCTGACCAGGATTTGAACAACTAATCTCCCATGCCGAGGTCTGGGGTGTTAGTCACTGAGCTATCCAGCTGCTCAAGTCTTCATGCAACTTTTAATCATAACTTACTCACAGGTGATTTATCCGTCTTAAACCTAATGAATACTCATTCTGTAATTTACAGTTTACTTTTGTCAGTTTGTTCTCAAGGAGTCCCCTAAAATGATGCAAAAGTGACATTTATTTTTATTTTTTTAAAGTAATGAGGTGAGCAAATAAAGTCCAAATGCATCACATGTAAAGATGTTCTATACTTTCATCATTCAGTGCAGTGGTTAGCACTGTCGCCTAATGACTAGAAGGTCCTGGATTTGAATCTCAGCCTGGGGGTCTTTCTGTGCGTAGTTTGCATGTTCTCCCTGTGGGTTTTCTTTGGCTTCCTCCCACAGTCTGAAGACTTACTGAGGTTAATTGGTGATTCTAAATTGTCCATAGGTGTGAATGTGACTGTGCTTGCCCTGTGATAGACTGGCCCCCTGTCCATATGTACCCTGCCTTCACCCTTGACAAATTCCTCTTCCATGTGTAGCCAACATTCACTTATTTAGTTTAGAGTTGCGTTCATCTTCATCTTTCCAAATCAAACTAAACCCTGTCCCATGTCCATTGTTTTGAAAATACCCCTACCTGTAAAGGGTCATAAGATTATTACCTTCACTGCTGTTCGGGCAAGGTGCGACTGTTATAATAATAATAATAATAACATTATTTGTATAGCGCCCTTCATACAAGGTTTGTAGCTCAGACCTTGTATGAAGGTTTGCGCTATTATAAGGATCAGGGATATGAACCCTGATGTAAAACTTGAAGTTTGGAATTCTTTATTTAACATTCTTTGCTTTTACTTGATTGCTTATTCCTTTATAATAGCATCTTCCTTCTGCTCTAACCTGACAGTGGTGTTTAATGGTTTGTTATTTTGGGGTTTAGATTAGTGGACTTGCAAGAGACAAATAAAAAAAATAAAAAAGAAAGATTAAAAGCTAAGATAATTTTAGCCCCAACTATGAGTCAAACTCCCCAAATCGCTGAATTCTTTACTTCCTGTAATGCAATGTTTTTTGAGCATCTTCTAATAGACCCAACCCCCCCAGCAGTAAAGATAAAGATATCTTTACTGCCAGAAGTTCATGGTGAGAAAGATGCAAAGACATAATAATGAGAGGCTAATTTACAAAATCCGCAAGTATTATCATATCAGCTGATGAAAGATCTGGATAGCCCGGACTGTTCTGAAAAAAACTAAGCACAACATGCGTGGCTAGTCCTTATAATGACCAAGATAAGAGCTTAATAGTAAAGATCGTGAAAACCCTGAAAACAGCCCAGGGCTCATGGGTTGGATGATTAACTTTTCATGTCTCTGTCTTCTGAAACGACGACCATTTAATCTGCTTTTGTCCTGTGGTGTTATTTAAAGCAAAGCAGATATTTATGAGGTATTATAACATCACCAAACAACAACAATGGATAAATAAAACATTCAATTATCCAATTATCAATTATGGAATAGTGCCCTCCCCCCGTAACGTCTTACTTGACAGCATACTCTCTGTTCAAAGTGTCAGGTCCAATTCATCCAGGATACCCCAATACATCACTATGACATCATGTCTGTGTTTTTAGTGTGTGTGTGTGTGTCAGGTTTTAGAAAGCCTACACTAGATGGCATCATAACTGCTTTCATACGGTGGGCATGTGTTCAGTAAACTAATGTTCATGTGTAAAAGCCTCAACACAGAGCTGTACTGTTTGTTTTCTAAAGCTTCGATGACACAACCAGAAGCTTTCCACTGGCTTACTGATACTTTTGAACGGTTTACCTTCTGAATATTAATCCCTCTCTCTTCTCCTCATACTAGGAGGCATGGTATGAGTTCCGTGTCATGGCCATCATGGATGACATGATCAGCGAGCCTAGTAACATAGTAGGAGTGTCCAGCACAGGTGAGTCGCCACGTATTTCATCAGAATATCATGTGTTAGCAAATTCTAAATATATACAGGTATAAATAACCGCTGTGTGAACCCTCCATTATAAGGTATATATATGCAGAGAAGATGAATCCGAGGCTAAAGGACAGATAATGCTCTGCCTTGCATTCAGAGGAGCTCGTTCTGTCAATGCATGGGATTCAACCCGACAACCTCTGGCTGCGAACCAGCATCTCTCACCTCGGGCTATCTTAACGTTCCCGAGCTAAAGAGCGCTAGATGTAGATGTATTGCACACGCAGCAACACCAACTTTACATTTTGCCCACTCAGCACTATCACATTTAAGCTCACTTTACATGCACACTCCTCTGTAGCATCCTGAAAAGTATGACATCATCATTCTGCTCACTTCCCACTGATTGTACTCGGCTGCTTTGTGCTAAAAAAAAAAAAAAAAAAAGACTCATCAAAGCTGGTCTTTTTTTGGCTGCAACACTGAAAGTCTGTTTTGAATCTGAAATTAAACCCCTCAAAATGTGATGTCGCTCCCCTGCAGAGGTCACTGAGTACACATCGTTTTGGTAAGAGCAGCTGTTGGTAGCATTTATAGAGAAGATTTTCCCAGGATGCTTTGGATCTCTGGAAGTGCTCTGCTGCCACCCGCTGGTGAAGTTGGGCATCTGTGCAGATCAAAGGCAGCTGCTCGGCCGTCTGTTGATGTGGGATTCATATGACCGCTTTCCCTGCGCATATTGTTAAACATGATGCGGATACACTCTGCCCTTTCAAAGCAACACAGTGCTCTGCGGTTGATCGGGTGATTCATTCATGTTCCGTTATTCCTGAAGGTACTTTTGCCTTTTGCTGTATCATGCTTCACTGCAGCACATTAGCCACTCCAACAAGTCCATGACGGAGGCTGAGATGTTGTCCCCGCTGGTCCTCACTGACAAATCCATTAGCGTGTAGGCTACCAAACCCACTCCACATGAATAAGTGGTTGTAAAAGTTGGTAGCTCTGCAGCAGGAGTTTAAGTAGTAGTACTTGTACATGGTCTGGGTTTCCATTACAGTAATTCTGGCTTTGATGCCTCCTTATCTGTAACCAGCAGAAGAGTGTAGGCAGCCACGTTGAACAGATCTGGCAATCTAAACTGAAGTGCAGCTAAATGATAATTGTACATACAGTGATGCTATAGCAGAATGACACCATTATCACTTTAGATTTGAATTAGACGACAGCAACCAGCTTCTTTATCTGTAAGTACTTGATGAAAGGCCATGCAGAAACAATCCTAGTTCACTAGTCAGTGGGTTTCCTGAATTTGTTTGTGATTACAGTTGAGTTCCAGTTAGTGCCGACTGCTATTTTTCCTTAATATTTAGTAATAAACAAAAGCATAAGTTTCCCGAACAGCCCACAGTTTCTAGATATTCCTGATCAGAGGTTCTATCTGCTCCAACTTAACCCACAGAGCCCAACGGATGCACTTTGTGTCAAAATTCACATCACCCTTGTTGTCGGGGTTTATCGCAATGCAAGTGATTTATGTGATGAAGTAATGTAAAGTAATGTAATGTAATCATAGTTACAAACTGCATTCAGCTCTGCATCCATCTCAGCAGCCATTCCTCTGGTTTGAATTAACCATGAACTCATCATTATACAGATATGTTAATATCTACCTGATGCAATGTGTCAATATAATATCACAAGGAAGATTCGAACCAGAGCTTTATGTGCTTGTTACATACACTGATTGGCCACAACATTAAAACCACTGACAGGTGAAGTGAATAACATTGATCATATTGGTACTATGTGGTGTTCTGCTGGAAAACCTTGGATTTTAACATCCATGTTGATAAGACTTAGACACCCAGATAAACATTGTCCCAGAACAAACACACTCCCTCATGCTAATGGAAACCCCACATATCACTGGCCTACCCCCACAGGAAAATGGTGCCAGACCCCATAGGACACCCTGAGAGGTCCTCTTGTCCATGCCCAATGGTTCAGAGCCTGTTTGACCACATAAGGGGGGCCTGAGCGGTGTATTTGTACATACTGAAGTATCACATTATTAGATAAGAGCTTAATAGTAAAGATAGTAAAAACCCTGAAAACAGCATGTCTCTGTCAGACTCTTCTGAAGCGACAACCATCCAATTTGCTTTTGTCCTCTGCTGATTTAAAGCAAAGCAGATATTTATGAGGTATTATAACAACACCAAACAACATCAATGTATAATAATAAAACATTCAATTATCCATTGTTGCTACCACCTAGAGGTGTGCATACAAGTGCCCCCTGTGGTGAGTCAGTTACACATCTATTGTAACATATTGTGTCTCTCTGCACTAAATTAGCTTCTCGTTCCTTCACAGAGCCTAATTATAGAGAATGATGCTGAGTTTGTTTTTGCATTCATTTGCCAAAGTAGGAAAGCTTCCCTGAGCACTGACTGTTCAGTGAAGGAGGAGAAACCTTTGCATTAAAGTTTGAAATGTTAGCAAACCCTTCAATTTTGGATTCCTCAGGCTCATAATTGAGGATCACCTTTATCAGACACAACTTATTATTCTAAGCCGAGTTTTTTAATTGTGCCAGGAGCGGATCTTTAATTGGAATAAAGCAAGTGTTTATAAACCATAACACCTTAAAGAGACGGCAGTCAAGCAAAGCGGCGCGTAAGGTGACATTCTATGCAGGATGTTCTGAATACAGATATATTGGGGGGGAAATTAACATTCTGCTATGTCATCATGGCATATGCCCTGCAGAAGCTACACGCAGCAGTTAAAGGTCAGCTCTGGCATATTTGAATCTCATTGGATATGGCAGGAATTTTCCTTTCATAAACCCTTCAACGCCTCTTTTTGTTTTGCCAGTGACAGTGGCGAAAAGCATCGGGAAATCAGCAGTAGAGAAAATGGCTGAGAAGTTTGAATGCATGATCCAAAAATTCAGTTTGTGGACTCGTATAATTTAAAAGCCGTATGTTCCCTCAAGTGGACTCAAATCTGTGTACAGTTGTGGCCAAAAGTTTTGAGAATTTGTGGTCAATCCTCAAGCGGCGGGTGGACAAACAAAAACCCACAAATTCTGACAAATTATTAATTAAACTGATTATTCATATTCCTCGGTCAGGATGTGGTCCAGAAGTTGATTGACAGCATGTCAGGGTGAATTGCAGAGTTCTTAAAAAGAAGGTAAACACAGCAAATATTGACTCTTTGCATAAACTCAATTTATCGTCAATAAAACCTTCTGACAATTATGAAATGCTTGTAATTATACTTCAGTATACCATAGTAACATTTTACAAAAAGATCTAAAAACACTGAAGCAGTGAACTTTGTGAAAACTAATTTTTGTGTCATTCTCAAAACTTCTGGCCACGGCTGTAGTTATGTCTGATTGTATTTTGATTTAAAAAATGGCACTACAGCATGTAAAATGTAAAGATATGCTCTGGCTACTTGTTCTATGGTCGGTCTTAAAGGGTTAATGAATGGAACTGAGCACTGTGCCCCTTGCTAGCTAAACTCCCATAATGCTCTCTGCTTGACAACATGAACTGTAGTCTGAGTGACAACATATTTTGTATTGGATTTTTCCAGACACATGTCCTGCGAATGAGTTGTGTGCACGTATGGTGTTTTATGTCTATGTGTAGTTTCTTTTTTATAATAAATATAATTGGTTTATTAGCTTACTTTAGTAGGGACCGGTGGGTTTAGATGTGTTTCTTTTGTTTCTAAGTCATAAAATTCAACAGGGAGCATCAGAGAGGAACATTTTCAGATGTTTATTAAACTGACAAGAAAACCCTAAAATCCATTTCTTTACAAAAACACAAAATATTCTACATGTTTTCCAGATTCCAGACTGTTTTCTGAACCTTTGATTTCAGCATAAATAGTCCAGTTTTGGATCCAGGATTCCAGATTTCTGTGTCACGTTTTAATCTCCTTGTTCAACTAGTTTGGATTAACAGTCGTGGATGTCAAAAGTTTTTTTAGGGGGAGTGATTTCCGGCTTCCACTCATCCTCCAGATGTTCCAGGAGTTCACTGGGCTGTGGTTTGCAGTTTCAGTCCATCCTGGATGATGAACAGCTTTTTGTTTCCTTCTGGTCACAGTTTATTGCACATCTTTGTCAGGCATCTCTGTTTCAGATCTGTGGAGGGGGATGGAGGAGGAGGAGGGTTACAGACAGGTAACTGACTCCGGCTTGTCATTTCAAGCAGTTTGTCACTTTGATTAAACTTT
>OMNN01088097.1:0-11097 GCA_900302755.1 Chromis chromis
CAGGGTTTCAGGGTGCCATCACTACGCTATTTAAATTTAGCATTTGTGCTCCTCAAAAGTTACAATAAATAATTAAATAATACTGAGAAACATCCTTTTATTTGGGTCACTCGCACTAGGATTATAATTGTGTTTGTTAATTAGAAACCGACATCTTGATTTGAGTAATGCCTCATTAACTGACCTTTTTCACAGGAGACATTTTGATTTGTCAGAGTAGAACAAGCAATATAATTAACATTAATGAAGGCTCTCTGTTCCATACTGTTTCCCAATAAGTCACTGATGCATGTTAGTATCAGGACCCTGAAACTGAAGCGGTAAATTGGAATGCTGCCATTATTTATATAGTTATTTACAAATGTGTTTATCCAACTGTGACATGTCAAAACTTCTTCTATGGAAAATATCTGTAGTACTAGTTGCTGAATTATGAGCTTACCTTGAGAGCAGAGCAGGACTTGTGTCTCCAGAAGTGCACAGGTAAGTAGTTTCACCATATTGTCCACACCCAGCAGGGAGAACGCCTCTCCAAGAAGAAACTCCCCCAGCGGAAGTTCTCCCGGCCCGGGTCTCTGGCACACGATGGGCCCCTGCACCCCGTGGAACCTCAGTGACCTTCCGGGCGGAGGCAAGGGCACCTCATACAGGATGTTGTGGATGTAGCTCTCCAGAGGGAGGGGCGGGGCTGTCTGCGACGTCACCGCCTGGTGCAGCTGAGCCAGAAACTGTCGTGAAGCCTGCAGAAAAGGGAGCGGCGTGACCAGGCAGAGGGCTTTGGACACATACAGGGTGTCACGTGCCTGATCGAAGGAGCCTGCGCAGCCGAGGCAGCCTGGAACACTGGCCAGAGACTCGGCGTCTGACTCATCCAAGCTGCTCGCAAGCGAGTCCATACTGGAGGTGGAAGGTGAGGAGGCGGAGGAGGAGGATGAGGAGGAGGGAGAGGAGGTTGATGAAGAGGAGTGGTGCTCCACATGGTGCATCTGATAGAGAGTCTGCATGGCAGTGATAATCTGAGGACTGGTCACCTCCTCGTAGAAGGTGTGAACAAAGCCGTAGGAGCGCGTACCGTCGTCAAAAGCAATCGTAAAGGAGTGGAACTGGGGGTCGAGTCTGTCCGCTTGGGTGCGGAATGACAGACCCCTGGGCATGCAGAGCTGAGGAGAAGGAAAGGGAGAAGAGATTTTAGAATCAAGTGGTAATTCAATAACTGATACACAGGATTTTCTAAATTGCACTGTATTTTGTGCAGTTGCACTAAAGCTTTTCTGGGAAGTAAATGCAACCAAAAATATCCATTATAGAAAATGCTGTCATTTACTTGCACTTATACCTGTCAAACATTAAGCTTGTAGCCAGCAATAAACTTAAACAAGAAATTGTAGTAAAGATCCTTGATGCTTGTGCTGGCATTAGCTTTATATTGCTGTTAAAGTGCAAATTATGAACCAACTTAAGAGAGTTTAAAGACATATTTTTGAGAGAAATTTGAAAAAAAGTGGATTATATACATAAAATAAGATGCTGAAGAAGCAACTTGACTGTCAGATTTTGAATAACCCCTAAAAGAGTTATTTTTAAAAGGTGTATTTTCCAGTAATTTCATGAGTAGAAGTTAAGATGCCAAATAATCTAATAATAAAATACAGTAGTGTCTTCTGGGATGCTGTTTAGAACACATTTTAATAGGTAAGAAAACCCAAACAAAGGCGAGACATTAACATTAATTCAATTCCATCTGCCTGCTAAAAATTCTCTGGGGCTCTCATCATGCTGACCTGCTTTTCCACCGTGAACAATGAACATGCTGTGTATATTTAGGCAAAAAAAAACAAGACAATAAAAAGAGAGGCAGAGTACAAGCAAATACATGGCTCGCACTTTTATTATTCACTCTCACAAACTGGAAAAGCTGCAAAAACATTCGCCTATAAACAGGCATCTCAAGACTGATGCATAGCAGCAAAGTGTGATCCAACATCTCACCATGTTGACAGCATCTTTGTTGAAGGGGTTCCTGTCCGTGTTTTCAGGGTAGTGAACCAGAACCTTTGACTTGAAGGATCGTCGAATGGGGCTCTGCTCAAAGCCCTCACCTGAAGAAGACAGTCAGACGCACGGACAGAGTGAGTTTTCAGGTTAACGCAAAGTGATATTTAACCTTGATTAGTGCTGAATCAGAATTCATAATGAGGCAGGAAGGACGGAAGTGGGGACATCACAATATGACAAGCTTTGATTTATGAAAACGTACGGACAGGACAACCTTGTCTGACGCAGACTCCGAAAAAACTCCATCTGCTGTCGACGGCGACGACCGTTCAGCTGCAAAGAGGGAAAAACCCTTCCAGGGCCTTATGTAACTCAACTCATTACCATAAAGATAGACTGGAAACGCAATACAACACCCCTCATCCCTGACATGCTGCAGCAGGAAAGTCTTTATCGGGGAGGATGAGAATATGCTGCTTTTGAAAGGACTGAATTCGCAGTGCATGCAGGAAAACTCTGCTGTATATCCCTTATAAAGTCCTGCAGTCACAATGCACACAAGCATCGCCCTGCACCTCGTGTCAGCATCCATCTCTGGTTACATACAAAGTGCTGCCTGTGTGAGTGGATGAAGAGGAGCTGAGGAATAAACTGCGTGTATGATTCAGAGTGTGTAATCGACTGACAGTATGAATGAGGTACTTTCATTATTTATCCACTTTCTGAGGGGGGATGCCCTCGAACAGAGCTCCTCTCTCTGTTTCACTAATCCACCATGAATTCTCAGAGACATCCACTGACATCACCTAACAGAATCAGCTGCGAATGGCCAACAGCCGTCTCTCAGCTGCCAGCTCTCATTCAGCATTCAGGAACATCCACCTCACCTGCCCACGAGATGACGCACAAGACCCCGGCACAGGAAATTACGCCGGCAGGCAGAGTGAGAACGGAGCGCCACTCCAAGTTAAACTGAGTCAGACTGGTAGGTGGGAGACAGAGGCGAGGAGATCACAGCGACGAGAGGGGGAGTCAATGTTCTTTACTGAGGATACAAATTGGAGCTGGCGCTGGGAGGCAGAACGGAGCCTCGCAGAAGGAGTTGCCATGGCATCCACTTCCGCTGTCGAAGATAACCATCAAGACGAGGCCTTTTGTGCTTGTCATCGGTTACGTCAGCCTCGGTTTCATCAGCTGACCTGATTAAATCCACTCTCCTCCTGACACCAGCTCACAATGGAGAGTTTGCACGTGTAAATGCAGAGTCTGTCTCTAACTGTGATGCACAAGCAGAGGGAGGTTTGTTTTAGTGTCTGCATAAAAGCTTAAATGCTGGTTTCAGTTCAGGCTGCAATTAGCATGTTTCCTCCCTTTACAACACACACAGGCACACTTGGCAGCAAAGTGTGAAATATGGGCTGAATGCTTCAAATCATCACGAGGGCTGCAGATAATTAATATTTCCATCTTAGTTATTCACTCACTCAATAAAATGTCAGAAAATAATTACACATGTCACTAGGTGATGTCCTGAAGTTGCCAAAAACCAGAATATATTCAGTTTTCTGCCATATAAGAGAAGGAAAAGCTAATCAATACAAACATGATTCAACTAATTCTCACTAAATTTAATTGGTTACCCATAAATTGGTTTTATTGGTGACTCTATAGCAACAAAACTAGAAATTTTCTATGATGTATTGGGTCATTTGTAGTAAAAACAGAACATTTTTATTATCTATAGTATATTAAATTACATTTTCTATTATTAAAGGTGTGTCAGCAGTAAAAAAAAAACACAGAACATTTTCAGTTATTTAATGGTAGTTCTATAGCAAACACACACTATAGAACATGGTGAAATATGTGCTGAATGCTTCACATCACCAGGAAGGCTGTAGATAAGTATAATTTTCAGGTTAATCAGTCATTTGTTTACTAAAATGCAAGTTGCTTTTCTTGTCTAGAGCCCTGCGTATTTTCAGTTTTCTGTCATATAAGAGAAAAAAATCGGCTAATCCTTACAAACAAGATGGAACTAATTAATGATTGGGTTTTTTTAAAAGGCTATTACTTGATTATCAAAGTAGTTGCTGATAGTTTTCTGTCTTAGCCATTAAATTGGTTTTAATTCTGACTCTATAGGAACAAAAGTAGAAATTCCCTATGTTTTAATGGGGCATTTGTACTAAAAACAGAACTTTTCCTTTGTTTTAATGGGGTATCTATAGTAAATTTGATTACATTTTCTATAATCTAATGCAATAATGGAAAAAGAATATTTTCCTGTTATTTCATGGTAAAGCTATAACAAGAACACAGACACTATAGAACGTGGTAAAATATGTGCGGAATGCTTCACATAATAATAATAATAATAATAAATCTAACCTTTATTGATCCCCTTGGGGAAATTCCTTCTCTGCATTGATCCATCCTATTCAAAGTTAACCTTAACTATACATACTAGGAGCAGTGAGCTGCCATAGTGCAGCGCCCAGGGAGCAGTCAGAGGTTAAGGGCCTTGCTCAAGGACCCAACAATAGCCGCAATGGGAGTTTGATCCTCTGACCTTATGATCCGCAGCCCAGAGACTTAACCGTTGTGCCACCACTGCCCACATCATTATTATTTTCATATGAATTAGTCGTTTAGGCAATTAAAAGTTAGAAAACAGTAACATGTCACTAGATGATGTCTTCAAGTTCAATATGTTCAGTTTTCTATCATACAAGAGAAAGAAAACCAGCTAATCCTCACTATTAAGATCGAGCTGATGACTTTTATTATTCGACTATCAAAGCAGTAGCTAATACTTTCCTGTCTATCAACTGATTAATCAGCTAATTGTTTCAGCTCTAATCCTCAGTAAATGGAAGTCCTGAGAGCAGGTCACTTTGATATCAATCGTGTCAGGGTTTTTGGTGTTTCGTATTCATCTCAGAGATTTATGGCTCAGAGTGGTCGCTGGTCCCTAAAACAGCCACAGTCCATCAGCGATGACTGAGCACCCATAAAAGGTGGACATCTGTCATATTCGCCATCCGAAATCAGCCTCACTGTCCCATCCATCACATCATTACACGAGTAGATAAAAAGTGGAGAGAGATTAAAATGACAGCAAATGTCCGCTGGCACTGACTGATGAGGAGTTATTCCTTTATGGCCCAAACACTTTAAATCACTTCATTACTGAAGCACAGATTTGTCCGACTACTGAAGGTGAATCACGCGATGAGAAGAAAAGGGCTATTTTTTGTTTTGCATCTCAGCCTGAGACACAGAACTCAGGATGAAAGTGACTAAAAATATATTGAACCCAGGCTGGGTTTTCTGCGTGGAAGCAGGACGCCTACTAATCAGACCAGGTGTTAAATGTGTACATCTCTGTGCAGTCGGTTCAAGGTTATACAGCAGCTCTGTGGGGTCGTGGAGTTCTCGCCCTCCACTGATGTCAGCCCCCTGTGACTGTCATCGGGCCCGAAGCCTCGGCCGTCCAGCATTCCAACAGGCAGCGTCATGTGAAATTTGATTAGGCTGCAGAAAACACAGTGGCGTCTATTGAGAAGCCAACAAGAGCAGATTGTCTGTCGGTGGGCATCCGCTAATTACACACTAAAGGAGATACAGTACTGAAAACACATTTAAGGCTGCTGCACACAGTGGAGAAATTGCATTGTGCTGGATGGAACGTGAAGTATGATATGTAAAGAGGCAGAACAGAGCAGAGCCCCCTGCTGCAGTGGGTCTGAGATGACCTGCTGTTACATAAGCAGATTGGTGGAGCTCAGATATACCAGCCGCTGGTGTTGTCACTCTCTGCAGGGAGGCGGCGATCAAAGTCTAAACAACTGGTTAGTTAGAGGTCTGAAAAACCAGCAGGAGAGCAACAAACTGGACCTAAATGTACAGTTTTCCTATCTGACTTGGTGACGGAGTAGTTAAAACCACATTTTCCAGCCTTGACGGAGCCACATGAGCTGCTACAATGAAGACACGGAGAATGCAGGGTGTGACTATTGTCTGCAACTCAGATCTGGAAGTGACGTTCGAGGTGTCCGGCACACCTGTACGGTTCTGGTTCCTCACAAAAAAGCTGCAGCACACTGAAAGCACGCTGACGTCACAAAGGGCTCCTGGGTGAATCTGTCCTCGGCTCGGTGTCAACAACTCAGTGCGGAAGAAAGCAACAGCCTGATATCTCTACTAAAGAGCGTCACATCCACCACAAAAAAACAACATGACAAACACCTGACAAAGGGCAGCATCACTACAGCTGTCATTACCGCGGCAGCCCCTCGCATCCACCCACACTTTTCCTTTCACCTCCTTCACCTTCCTCGTAGTGAGAAAAAAGACAGATGCATTTTGGGTGACATCTCTGTTAGTCACAAAGCAGTGATTAATCCACGTGATGGTCTCTCACAGAACAGTGTAATCTGGGAGCTCACACATACGTACACAAGCCTGCGTTAACCCTGAACCACTGGCTGGATGTTCCAGCTGTGTTCCAGCTGTAATGAGCAGAATAAGACGCTGTTTTTTCTCCATCTATTAAACCTATTTCTCTGCTGGGATCCAGGTGCAGCAGTGGATGACTTGCAGAAAGAAATATTCTCACAATGCTGTCTTGAAAATAGGGTGAAAACACAATGAGGAGGAATGTAATGTGTTTTTCTTTCTCCAAGCAGAGGTCACACAAAAGGACAAGAGTGTGGTGTAACATGGAGTAATTTTGTTTAAATTCAATCAAAATGCTACAAATTTAAATGGAAATGATGATTCTCTTGAAATTGTTGTTTTTAATTATCTGTGTCATACTCTAATATACAGAAATGTATATTTTAACAGCACCATATGCTCTGAGATGTGTGAGGATGGTGCTGAAATGATTATTTTATGAGTATTTGTTGATTTTTTTTGTTTAAATAGGCCATTGTGCTCTCAGATAATGTTGTCAACAGCCTGTCAGAGAGCAGAAAAACATATTTTAATGGCTCCGACACAAACAGGCCAAAATATGGAGCATGATAAAGAAAAAAATGTCACCATCGGTTGTGGTTTAATGTTGTGTGGATTTGTTTTGTTCAGTGGATCATCTACCTGCTCCATCGTCCGGCTCCAGGCCCGTCTCCGTGTCCACTCCACACACAACAAAATAGTGGGCGAAGCGGCAAGAAGCCGATCCGGCTGCGGTTCCGTTCATCCTCGACGTGTTTGTGCGCTGGACAGATCCGTTTACTTCTGATCACTGCTGTCGGAGCTCATTGCTGGTTATAATCCGAACCGCTGCCTCCTCCCTCGGTGTCCTGATCCGAGCGCTGCGTCGTGCTTCGGCCGCCCGCCTGCAACTCGCTGATCCGCGGACTGACTCTGATGGAGTCACGGTGATCCGACGGTGGTCATCTCGTCTGCTCAGAGGGGGAGGAGGCTGGGGAGAGGGAGGGAGGGAGACAAAGACCTGAACGCATCATCGTCACTCCTAAATCAGCGTCATTATACAATAGTGTTGTCGAGATTCATCAGCAGCACCCACGTTCAAAATAATCAGGAATTAATTAATTAAAAATATCAGTGAAACCCAGAAAGAGCAGAGATGCGTAATCTCATAGATCATTATATATAGGCTATATTAAAAAATGATCAGATTTACTCAAGATTGTTTATAGAGCACATTTACTAGGTATAATCTAAAAAATATATAAAAATTTAAAATATCAAAAAATACTTACAGCTAATTACTAGGACTTTGTTGCATAATTTAAAAAAGAAAATAAAGGCAGGCAGGGCATTTCCTGGTGATTTCTGGCCATTTTAATGGCGACTCTATGGTAACTCTATAACTCTATAGTAAATTTAACTACATTTTCTATCATTTAATGGCATACCAACAGTAGCAACAACGAAACAAACAAAAAATATTGATGGAAATGAAATATTGGTGGATTGTACTATTAAACTGAGACTCTGTGACAAAAAAATGGACATTTGCTATTATTTTATAGTGTATTTAATGGTGTCTATAGTCAAAAATAAGGCATTCTGTGTTGTTTATTTTTGGCTCAGCAGTAACAAAACAAGAAATGTACTATTTTTTTAATGTATCTGTACCTACATCAGAGCATTTTCTGCTTTTCAATGGTGTATCTATAGTAAATTTACCCACATTTTCAATATTTTAATGGTTTATCAACAGCAAAAATAAATTATTATTTATTTAATTAAAGAAATATGAGCATTTTAAATTATTTAATGGTGTATCTATAATACTTGTAACTACAATTTCTATAATTTAATGGTGTACAAACATTATACTGTTATTTAATAGCAAATCTATAACAAAAATTGACATCTGCTATTATTTAATGTGTGCCTATAGTGAAAAATTACATATAGTCTCTTATTTAAATGTCTCTCTATAGTAAAAAAAAAAATAAAAAATAAAAAACTAAACAAGAAACCTTTAGTTTTTTTATTGGGGTACCTGCAGGTAAAACAGAACATGTATGGCTTTTTAATGAGACAAGTATCCATATTAAATTTAACTAGCTGCATTTTCTGTAATTTAATGGTGAACATACAGTAAAAAATAACACTATCCTGTTATTTAATAGCAAATCTATGGCCAAAAAAATATAATTTGCTATTATTTACTATAAGCTTGATCAAAAAGTAAAGTTTTAAGATGAATCTTAAAAGTAGAGAGGATTTCCGACTCCTGAACCCAAATTGGGAGCCGTTTCCACAGTACAGGAGTCTGATAGCTGAAAGTTCTGCCTCAGATTCTGCTTTAATAAACTGTAGAAACCACAATAAAACCTGCAGTCTGAGAGAAAGGTGCTCTGTTGGGATAACATAGTATCATGAGGTCTTCGTGTCTATGTGGTCTAAGAAAACACCCATGGTGATATCCTCCAGGTTAATTCAGATCTGGCTTATTTAGACTTCTGTATGTTTTACAGAAAGCCTGCATTAAGAAATGTAGGTATGGTGTTTGGAAGATGCATAATGAAACATGCAGTGTGGTTGCATTGTGGGAAATGTAGGCTGCTGTGTTTTTGATTTTGGCCTCTGCTGTGGACTCAAAGTTATGGTATCTAGTGATCGGCCTCAAGTCTGGCAGCAGGACACTGGCAGTGGATCATCTGTCTCCTGTGTGCTGATAGGGCTCAACAGGACTAGGATGTAGGAGTGTTCCTCGAGCCATTCCTGAGGGTCCAGAGACCTGTGACGTTGCCATGAGGGAAGTGATATGTGTCAAAGTAATATCCACATAAATGTCAGCATCCAAGATTGCCCAGCAGAGCATTGCACTGTAACGAGATGATCAATGCTATTCTCTTGACCCGTCAGTGAGTTTAAAGTTGTGACTGTTCTGTTTTTGTCTCGTTAGCTCCACAACTTTACACTAAATTGTCTCGGGGTCCCATTACAGTCAAAGGTGGTGGAGAGATACAAATCTTAACCCTCGGTTGAAGTCAGGGCATGTTTTCTATCTTTGCTCCGGCTCTGTGGTGCAGCTACCTCGATGATAAAAACGGTTATTTCCATGTTTAGTCTGGACGCTATAAAAAAAACTGCTAAATACGTATTTTGGTTCTTGGTCATTGACAGATTTATAGAGAAACAATAGTAATTTGGATTCTGATCTATGACCCAAATCAAGCCAGAGCAGCAGCCCAAAACCTGATGTTTCCTCAGATTTGTAAGGACTTCAGCGACAGCTTACCGTTTTTGTGAGATCTACGATATTTAGACTATAACCTGCAGGAGATAAAAACATACTTTCAGACCTTCATGCCTGGACATGAACCACCTTATTCTTGTCATGTTTTTAAGATGGTAGTATGCAGACTTTGTTTCTGAAAGCCATAATGTAGGCACCAATCCTCCAGACTGTCTAACCACAGCAGACCTGGCCAAACATTCAAAAGAACAAGAGAGCATATATCAATAATATGTCATATTGGGTATTTATTGACAATTCAAACAAACATATTTTCCATTTTATAGGCAAAATGCTTACCAACTTCATTAAATAAATATGATAATCTAGGTCACAAGTACATCAGCCTCCTGCTGTAAAAGTTCTGGTAAACCATATCGCCTGAGAGATATTTAGATTTGGGTTCAACAAAATCAGTGTCCAAACATAAAAAATGTGCAGCATTTCTATACACCTGGACTGACCCATGCCATAAAAATCTTGCATTAAACATTATTTTCTGAGACAATAGTCACATTTTTCATGCACCTCTTTTCTTTTCTAACAAGTCAGCAGCTAGTTCCTCAGCTCCAGTCCTACAACTACACAACAGGTGGATCTGTCACTTGCAGTCACTCTAATTAGTGCATAGCTTAACATGGCAACGAGGCTCGTATTTCACATTCAAACACTGCTGCAATTCAGTACCCACTTTATGAATAAACACTTTCAAATACAGTAATCATGGCTATCATCATTATGCTGCTTCGACAGGCCTACATCTATTTTCAAGCTGCAAATTTGCCTGATATTTATAACAATCACCGCCGTCCAGACATCCTTTTCCCTTGTAGCTTCCTCCAGCTCCTCCCTGGGGGATTTGCAGGCATTTGTAGACCTGATGAAACATTCAACGACACGTCCTGGATCAACCCTTCCAGGCAGCTTTACCTTCAAAATGTATCCAGGTGGCATCCTTATCGAACACCTCAACTAGCCCTTTGGCCTGTCCAGAAATCATGATGCACTTCATCTCAAAAGATTTTGCTTCGTTTAGGATCAAGTCGTAGTAGAAAAATCCAACATGCTGATACATTAGCAAGGACTGGAGCTGCAGTACATCAATCCACCGGTGTCTCCAAGGCATGCTTAGGTATGCAGCAAGGAACCTCTTAACCTCTCCTAAGTGCCTCTCTGAACCACAGAGGGGTAAGCGCACAGGATCATGCTGTACGGGTCATACTGAAATATTCTCTAGAAAAATTTTGGCAGTGGGGTTGGATTCAGAAATATCACCTGGAACATGTCTTCAGAGATTTTTAGGTGAAGTTCTCAGAAGAAAGAAGGGCACTGTGGATCTTAGAAGGAAAATAGTCTCTGGCAATGATAACTTATGG
>OMNN01088097.1:11117-29872 GCA_900302755.1 Chromis chromis
GGATTTGCAGGCATTTGTAGACCTGATGAAACATTCAACGACACGTCCTGGATCAACCCTTCCAGGCAGCTTTACCTTCGAAATGTATCCAGGTGGCATCCTTATCAAACACCTCAACTAGCTCCTCTTAATGCTGGTGAGGCAGAGTCTTGATTTTAAAATCTTCTTGATGCACCGCACCCAAACCAGTCTGTAGGTTAAACTCACTTTGGCCTGTCCAGAAATCATGATGCACTTCATCTCAAAAGATTTTGCTTCGTTTAGGGTGAAGTCGTAGTAGAAAAATCCAACATGCTGATACATTAGCAAGGACTGGAGCTGCAGTACATCAATCCACCGGTGTCTCCAAGGCATGCTTAGGTGTGCAGCAAGGAACCTCTTAACCTCTCTGAACCACAGAGGGGTAAGCACACAGGATCATGCTGTACGGGTCATACTGAAATATTCTCTAGAAAAATTTTGGCAGTGGGGTTGGATTCAGAAATATCACCTGGAACACATCTTCAGAGATTTTTAGGTGAAGTTCTCAGAAGAAAGAAGGGCACTGTGGATCTTAGAAGGAAAATAGTCTCTGGCAATGATAACTTATGGCAGCAGGAAAAACAGGAAGAGGTGGTCTGTTTTTATACTCAGCTGAATGAATGGATTCTTCCTGCTTCCTGCTCACTCATCGCTCATTATTTATTTGCAATGCAAGAGGCTTGAAATTTAGGGAGGAGTGGCTGGTGAATTGGAATAGATCATTTAGTTATGTGCGGTGATAATATTGATCTAGGGAACACTGTGCGTATAGAAGGTGTTGGTGTAAGCCGAGTATCCACAGGAGGCCACACAGCCTGCTCTTCTATAAGATTAATGTCAGCAGATGTGTAATTTAAAACTTAAAAGGTGACTTTGGCAAATTGTGAGGAAGCAAAATCTGTGCATGGATGAAGAGTGCAGGGAGGGAGGTCTATGTCAAGATACGAGCCACCTGAGCCTGAACCTCCCCATCAGGGTGTGAAAGCAGCTGGACGAGTCTGCTGTGGAGCTGGGAGGATTCATCCAACATGACCCGGAAGAGACAATCCTGCTTCCTCCTCAGTTCATTAGCCACCTGGGCGGAGGGCCTCCAGGCCTTCAAGTTCCCTGCAAAAGTCAGCAGTCGCAGAAGCACCGCAGGAGCTGTTCGTTCATCAAACAGCAGCACCACAGATGCCGGTGCCTAGGGCAAAGGGAGAAAAGAAGATTAAAATGAGGATTTCTAACAAAAACTGGACATCTGTCAAAACAGACTGACTAAAGGTTTTTGCCGACCTCTTCTTAGCACAGATCCGTGCTAGCTCATTTGCTGAATATTATATTAAAATAGGCAAATTACACTGGTTGTTTGATTTGCATGAGGATGATCTGATAAAACTGAATTTTCATCTCTTTACTCTTACCTGAGCTTGAACAATGTCATCCATCATATCTGGATTAGATGACAAATTCACGAGCACCTTTAGTGTCTGAACCTGAAACAAAAATATCAGAAGAGCTTCACACGGGGTTTGCAATTCAATTCTACTCGCCATAACTGGTTTCCACCTAAACTACAGTTTTGCAAATGTCTCACAGACGCATCAATAAGACGTAAATCTTCAAATTATGAGTTGAGAATTGTTTAACTTTTACAGCTTTCAACCCCAAAAAAAACACAAACCTGTAATGTTTCATTGCTGACAACCAGCAGAGACAGTAAAAGTGTAACTGACTCCTTCAGCAAGTGTTGATGTTTGTCTGTGACTGAAAGGTTCGTCAGCAGCCTCAAAGCACCGAGCTGAAGGTCCGAATTCACTGGTGACATCTCAATCAGTTCCAGCACTTTTGGTACATAAATCTGTAAGACAAAATTGGGTTTTAAGCGAAACAGACGTGAATACATGAGCAAAAAGGTAAAGCAGCAGCAGACTATGTGCCAGCTGTTGTGTAGAATAATGTATGAGGTGACGTACCTTTATTTGTTCCTGGTTTTGGATGTTCATACACAGATTATTTAAAGCATTCAGAGCCTGCACTCTAAGCTCTGGTGCAGGATCAGAAAGGAGACCAGCTATGATATGAATCCCTTCAAATTCCCGTATTAGATTCTGAGGAATCAATGGAGCAGGAAAAAACACTATTAACTTCAAGATAACTGACAAAACAACTACCTAACTTTACAGGTATGTAATGTGCAGTATTAAAGCAACCAGCACTACTAACCTTACTTAGGTATTTTTAAGATGAAGTATATTTGTACTGTACCTGATTCACAGTGAAGGCAGCAGCGTTTCCTAATGTAACAAGAATCCGACATCTGTCAGATGGATTATCGCTGGTCTGCAGACAGGACAACAGCATTTTTAAGTGCTGTGGCTCCAGGTTGTTGGGGGACTGGTGGATGATGTCGCCTGTGAAGCACAATAGGATATAACCAAATTTAATGTTACTTCTTGTGCTTGCAATGAAGCAGACCGACTACTATGGCTGGACCATATTAGCAGAAAAACCCCTCATTTTGCAATTACACTGCATGAAAATATAAAGGCAGCATGACTTGGAGAAAAAGTGTAATTTCTATTGTGAATAGGGCTAAATGTAGCTAACTGTGCACAAAAGGTTTTGGAGCTGGTTAACTGTTGACAAATTCTAAACCACTGAGTTAATCCACACACTAGTCAGGTGTGGCTTTAAAGGATAATGATCAGATAGCGTGACCAGTACACAGACACCAGTGACTATAAAAAGCAGCTTGATTCAAATGGCATGATGCACAGATGCCAAGAGAAAGATGAGAACGGACTGTCAGCATACCGGATGCTGGCAGGTCAGTTGGGGACGTAGCCAGGCACTTGAATGTCCTCAACTCCTCCATTTGTTGCCTAAGAAATTGTTTCAGACAGAATGATACAACAGACAATCTGCCACATGATCCTCTTGATGGATGTGTCTGAAAACGTAATCCAGTCCCTGAAAATGTCTGCCAACTTCACCAAGCCCTTCAGAACGAGTAGACAACACTCCACAAACCAGCATCGACAACAAAAACGATGGATACACTTGTTACCGACTTGTGATTTCCATCCTATCACCCCACTCCTGATCTGCCCTTATCACTTATAGTCCATACTTGATTGTTTCATTACATTCATTCTGTTGTAGAGAGGCTGTGCAAAAATAATTATTGCATTATGTTTAAAATACTGGATACAATTTATTAAAATATTACATGCTACAATTAGACTCTGTCCAGTTTATTTTGACCGATATTGCAATAAGAGTCCCCATTTGGGGGAGAATGGTGATTTGATTTATTTTTTTTTTTTAACTTCTTTTCCACTGAAAATACAGGATTTTTCCTGCACTCTGTCCAACAAGCAGGCTCAAATATATCTAGAGAATATGATTTGTAAGTTGGGGCATCTCTGTATTGCCACAGTGCTTAATTTTGTGACACATTTGACCTTAATTTAAAAAGATTGCACCTTCTGCCACTTGGATATTGCACTTGGACATATTAGGATTTCTAGAATATTTGATTAACTGTTTAGCTCTACTGACTTGTAGGTTGTTGTTGTTTTTAAACAGTCAGATCTACATGAGTGCTTAACAAAGTCTTAATACTAAAGATCTGACAATATTCAGGGGATGACTATGGGTGCTATGACCAAGTGTTTGCATTAAATTATCTTGGGATATTCCTTTTGCTGGAGAAGTTAGATAAATGTGAATATTATCTACATGCTGTGAGGACATTAAAGCTTTCAGGGCTCCTCTGGTTCTTACCTGAAGCAGCATCCACCGGTCGGGGACAAACCACATCCAGTCCAGACACCCTGGCCAGCAGGCTCCCCGGCTGTAGCTTCACTTCACTCTGCGGAGTGCTCTTCACACTCGCACTTTCGCTCGTGGAACTTTTCTTGTTTCTCTTGAAGCTGATGAGTTTGTAAATCCCGTAAGACGCTCCAGCTCCGGCGACTATTCCGAGTAAAGCCTTCATGTTGCCGAGCCTGGGAGTAATACTGCTGTCGCCCATGCTGCTGCTGTCTTTAGCTAAGCTCTGCTAGCTAGCTAACGTTAAGCTACAGATGCCCTGAAACGTTACGAATCAAATCTGTTAACTTACCAGCTAACTAGCCTGGCTCGTTAGTTAGCTAGCACCAACGACAACCAAAAGAAAGCACTACAAAGCCCACCCAAACACATTTTACCAGTTTCATTGTTCTAAAAACTGGAGAAGTTTGCGGGTAAGCCACAGTTGTCAACAATGATCTGACCCGTTGTTCCGGCCAGCTTTAAGTGGCCGACCAAATCTTTCGCAGAGTGACGTGCATGGATTTTCCATCTATAATACGTTATAATTACATTTTAATGACATATTTCGCTGCATACATAGTCATTAGGCGTGTGTTTTAAATCCCTTAACCTAATCTATTTTCGTAAACATTAACAGTTGACTTTGTACGCTACTTTTAAATCCTGCGATCACTCTTTAGTTGTCCAACATTTAACGTTATTTGATTCGTTACCTGGCAACGGTGAATTTCCAAATGGAGATGGATTAGCAGGCTAAATCTGACAGACGCTAAACAGAAGCAGCACAAAAAAGAAGTCACCACATAAGATAACTAATGTGTAAAAGACTAAAAATGGCTGTGACAAATACAGAGGCGGTTCTGAAAGAGTGCGACCTTAAACACTGCCTGCCACAACTGTATAAGGTAAGTTGTCTTATATCAACTCAACGTCATTTACAAAGCACATTTAAAGCGACAGTCGTCGTGTCAAAGTGCCTTCTACTAGAAAAATAAGAGTGGCATTACAAATTAACCTGACCACAATATTTAAACTTGTTAAGAACCTACATTTACCTGGGAAATTGAAATATAACTAATGAAAACCTGCCAAAATTATATGAAATACAACTTTACCTGACTATATAAAATATTAAGGCCATGACTCTACAGTATTATTATGGAAGTTAACCTAAGTCATTTAAATATGAAGGCTAAGGCTCTACAGTGTTATTTATGGTGTGAATGCACCTGAGAAAAAATCTAATTTAAATATAAGGTTAAGAACCCACAGTATAAATAATTCTGGAGATTAACTTGGATAATTTTGAACTAAATATAGTTAGCTAACAGGTAAATTTGGTTGATGTTAGATCATCTCCAGTAGTTCATACACTGCTACACACTTTACTACTGTTAAAAAGTCATATCCTAAATTTAATTTTCTTTTCACAATAGGGAATACTGGCAGCTTCGTGTCTATCATGTCCCAGTGACCCAATACAGTTTCTGAAAAACACTCTTCTGGCCTTCCAGGGAAATGATAATCTTCTGGCTGTTGACTGGTATGTACACCCCCTTTCCTGTGTGACTTTTCTTGACACGAACACAGGGTGGCTCACTTTCTCAAGTTTTATTTTACTCCTAAGTAAAGGTAGGATACCAAATGTGGACCAGGGGTGATTTTTTTTCAAATTTTTTTTTTTTTACTTCAGCTACTTTTCATCTCTAACCCCAAAATGCATTTCACACTTGTGTTTAGTAATGCGTCATGTTCTCTGGTTACATTGCCTGATGTTTGTGTGGATTTATGCAGATTATTTTGATATATTCCTTTATACTTAACCCTTTAAGTCCTTGTGCGTCATCGGTGACACGTTTGTGCAAGCACACTTTGGAATACCGTAATTATGTCACCGTTTGTGCTATCGGAAAAAATCCAACGGATTCCTGGGGGGTACGAATGAAATTACCGTAAATGTAAATTAAATTACCGTAATGACACTATATTGGCTGTAAAGCGCAACGACGTTGTAGTCATTACGGTAATTTCATTCGTACCCCCCAGGAAGCTCGTGAAGCAGCCCCTTTGTTCCCAGGGAAAATACCCACAGCAGTGGAACAGAGAATTGTACGCCTGTAGTGTTTCCATTTTATGGCCTGTTTTTGCTCATTTAGAGCCAAAGACTCACACATTTTATTGTAAATAGTTTTCTACTTTTCAAAGTTCAACTTTAAATCTGTTATTTATGCTCAATTTAATTGTTTTTCCCACTAAAACACTAAAATAAAATTCCGTTTTTGTGTTTTTCTTCATTTTAAACCATCATTACACTCTTATAACAGGCAGTAAATTGTAAATAACTGCCAGATATTGAAAAAATGGGCACAAGCACTCACTCACAGGACATTTTCTGACCCTTTTGTAGTCAAAATAAGAAAAAACAACCTACATTTTGAGGCTTAGGTCTTAAAGGGTTAAAGTGACTTTCAAAAGCTACACCCCTGGGGATTCCCAGTGTCCTCAGCTCCTAATGTCACTAACTACTAACAGAAATAATTTATTTTTGAAATGGTGCACATGTAGAAAGAAAAGCCTTTTGTGTACTCACCATGAACCAAATCATTCAGTTTTTGGTGTGAACCTTCTGTTTTGAGGTACAAGTTTGTTGCTGATGCCAAACAGCACACTGCAACAACCTCTCTGACACGTAGGACTGTGGACAAACACTATATGGGCCCGGATGACAACATGGTACAGTATGATTTAGTAGCATGCATGTCACTGAATGTAAAGTTAAATCATAGATTTGCAAGACAAATTACTTGGAGGGAAAGAGTTTGTGCTTTTATAATAATTTATATTCCATATTCTTTTCCAGGTGTACCTTTTTCTTTTGGAAAAGGCTTCATGGTTTTACAGGAAAAGTTTAACAAGCTCTTTCTTCAGGTACGTTTGCACAATTATAGTCAAGACCAACACATGAGGGTTTGACCAATTGATCAGAATTTGTTGAGGGCAGCTTTTCACTGCGTAAATGTTGGCGTTAACTGCATTTGGTATTTGTGACAGAAAAAAATGCCAACAGAAAATCGCTAAAATTGTTGATTAGATTATCCCACATGACAATCAAGACAGCAAGTAAAAAAAATGTCAAATATTTCAGGCATTTACTCGTTGTAGTGGATGTGTAGAGAACACCAGGAACTTGGTTTGCAGTTGGAAACAGATCCTGTTGAAAAGACAAGAACATTTTTAAATTAAGCTCCTGTTTTTAGGTGTTGGAGGATAAGCATTCACAATATGAATATTTACTCATTTTCTTACTGTCGGCAGTGTGATCTACAATTGAAATGAATACTTTCAATGTACAATGATACATTCTCCTTTACTTTCTCACGTCTGTTTGGCTCTAAAACTCACAGCTGACTTTCTAAAGTTTCTTATTTAATCTGTATGATTTTATTTAGTAGCCAAATAGCATAACTGAAGGACAAAATAAAAATCAGCTGCTATGTCTGAATGGTTTCATATTTAATAGTATCAGCACAGCAGTTATGTTCACAAGCAAAGTATTTGATGATGATTTGTTCCCTTACCTTTTAATCTCTCTTCTTCACATCCTTTTGCATTGTTGGATGTTCTTTTATATACATAGTCTCAAGACATGTTCCAATAAGGTTTGGCAGTCATGCCTGCAGCGTCCTGATATGTTGTATAACAGCCGTTTGTTTCGTACGTTGTGGCTCTTGCGAAGCGGTTTTTGGACTTAAGATATGCATTTATATATGATTGCAAACCATTTTGGGCCCTTCGAGATGGAACACTTTTTGGGTTTCTCCAGTTGACACAGTTTGAAGGAGAACCTATGGATGCTGACAGCTGTTGAGGAGGCCAGTAGGCCAAGTTTCTGGGTGCTTTATTCACAGTGGATTGAAGCATCTGCATGCTGGTTGGTTGTGAAAGGGTCTGTAGAAGTCCAGCTCTCATTGCTGCCACATATGCATCGTTTGGGGAAAGGCCTCGTCTATATGGTAGAGAAAATGAGCCCAGTGGGTTTCTAACTCTGTGAGTTGCAGTCCCACTTTGGACTGAATCAATGCCATGAGAAGTTCTGTCATTTGGTCTGTGGATGGCAGGAACTAGATTTTGATTGTAGAGGTCTGACATCTGTCTGTGTCTTGCCTGGGCAGTTAGGCTGGAGGGAGCATCGCTGACTTTCTGGTATCCAACATAGCCGTTATGTCCTCTTGAGCCATGAGGAGATCTGGAGGGTTTCACGGGAAACGCCAAGTAAGATCTGTCCACCTGATTGTAAGGTTCATGTGGACCATTTGTTTGAATACCCACATGACCACTCCTCCTCTGTGGGAAAAGGTTGTTATAGCTTGAGAAAAGAGAACCACTAGATGCAGGCTGGTAGACAGGGGAAGCATGGTTTATATCCCTATGTTTAGGCAGAAGATCTGGGGTATAGTGTTGACCTCTTGGTTTATAGAAACCTTTGTTATAGGAATTTGATTTTGGTGGCTTTTTTGGATGAAAGAAATCAGCTTGAGTCACTCTGTGGAAGCCTGATGGTGTTTGATACCCTATTAAAGAGTCTCTACTGCGAGGTGTATATCTGGGCTCAGGGATATTCTGCTCAGAAGTTAAAGGTGTTAATTTGGATGTCTGACCTGGGCTGTTTGGAGGGTTGACAGGGGAAGCAGAATCCTTTCCATAGAATGACCTTGTGGGAAATTGTTTTTGTTTGCGTTGCTTCTTGCTTGTTGACTCAGCACGTTCATTTTCAGCAGCACTTCTGAAAAGCTCATTGTTTCCCCCAGGAAAACCGCCATCAGGCAAATTACTTGAAACAAGTTTATCTGGCATCTGGTAGTTGGCACCCGGTCTACTCCAAACTTCATTGTTATTGTTGTCCAATGGGTCTTCTTTTCCAGAATCAGAACCATAGCCCTCAGAAGACTCTCCAACATTTTTCATTGTTTCCCGTGCAGTTTGGAAATATCGCCTCGAGTCACGTCCTGGTGCGAGGAAGGAGCCCTTCATAGATTCTATAAACCGTTCTAAATGATTGATTGTTGGGAAACTGACACCCTTCACAGGATCTTGTGTATGTTTCTTCATTAAAAGGCTAAATGGATGGGGATGATCCAAACTTGAATGTTCCTGTTTCTGCTCTGAAGGAGTGGAGGAGGCCACTGAATACTCATCTGCAACACGTACTGAGTCTGGTTGGCTTTGCACCACCTCTTCTCTGAGCCTAGTAGCAGGGCTACCATCCTCTCTGCTTTGCATTTTAAGGGAAGCAAAATTTTGATGTTTCAAAGGTTGTGTCTCATCCTCATAGTTCATTTTTAAAGGCACTCCAGAATGAAACTGACCAAAGGTTTGTGGGTTCTCATAGAGATGGTAGCCATGAGCAATATTAAAGCCTATCAAGGAACAGACATGATGTTAAACTCATATGGTTGGTTATGTAAATTAAAAATATTGAAATTCTTACCTTTTTGAGCAGGAAAACAAATGCAGCCCCACAACAGAGTACAAAGCCAAGAGACTCTGAAAAACGATCAAGTTTGAGAGAAAAAAACTTACAAGACAAATCTGGCAGAAAATACAATTACACACTTCTATTTACCCAAGTGGAAGAGCCATGGCAGTCAGTTCAACCACAGAGTCCACCTGCAGCAGTAACAACAGCAGACTGTTGATTAAACTAGCAGCCCTGACAATAATCACTCATGTTCTGTCCTTTCTCTCTCCAGAAAATTTGAAAGCAAGCACTGGCAGGAAAAGGAGGGAGGGAGGCCGGCCAGGAGGGATATGAAAACTTTTCAGATTCTACTCACACTGATTGCAATTAGGGGATTGAAGGCAGCTGGTGCTGTGTGAGAACCAGTGAGACGGTCGCAGGTGTAGCATTTATTCAAGGGGCCTTTTGTGAATGTGCATGTGTGTATATTAAGCCACAAAGTATTCATAAAATCAAGAGAGTGACTTGTAATGTAACTCTAAGCAGGCACTTTCTCTGGGCCATTGTTAACAAGTGGGCAAGTTTATGAGGATATTCAGTTTCACAGACTGCCTTTCACTTGTCCATTGTCAGTGCAGTCATCTCCACTATTGGCCTTTTGTCCTGCAAAACACTCCTGTCTGAATGTCCAGTCCTGCTTAAGCAGATAATCATTACAATAAACTGATATAGGGGAAATAACACTAAGAATTAATGCATGAATATTATTTCAGTGTTACTGGGTCCTGTTGTGTCGAGTTAATGCAGGCTCCTGACAGCCTGCCTGTGTATCTGTTCACTGAATTAATGATGAGCTGTCTTGGCTGTTGGGTGACAGGAAGTGGAAGACCTTCACTGTGCAGAGCAGGAGCGATACCACAGAGACAATCCTGAAGATGGACATGACAAAGAAACACTTTGAGAAGAAATGCCAGCAGGCTGCACTCGCCAAATGGTTGAACTGGGTAACATTACACACGAAAACACAGGCTGGTAGGTGACTTCTTAAGTAGTTCTGTGTGAAGACGTTGAAAGGAGGCCTGGTGGCTAAACTAATGTGGATGAACTGTTTTTGCAAGTTGTGACTGTTTTATGTATATAGCCAGAGAAAACATTCACTGTGGTTAAGAAATGTGTCCAAACTTTAAGTCTTTCCTCACTGTAATTTCTTACCCGCTGTATACACCCACTCCTGTGACTCATTTTGTCCCCATGTTTCACTCAGAGTTTTAATTCTCAGTTTATAAGCTAAAAATGTCTTTTAGTAACAAAGCACACGTGTTTTCCACCTGAAAAGAGATGCAGAAATGTATATTTGTTCTGTACAATGATAACGATTTGAAATGTGTTTTGAATTTCTTTTCAACTCAGCTGCCATCAAGAAACTTGAGACTCTTGTGAACGCCTGCTGCCTCAGGCGCATCATAGCTGCATGGCATCATGCTACAAAAGACACAAAGAGGACAAAAGAGTACTTAAAGGTATGTGGTTATATGGAGTCTTCATGAAAACTGTAATAAATGTTTATCTTCTCCATTAGTGTGTCTGTTTATATGAATCTTGCAGAGATTGGAAATTAGGTTTACTGAAGCTGGCCCCAAAGATCACCAGACTGCAGAAAGAAATGATGGACTCTCAGCGCTTCCCAGCAGCCTCTCACTGAAGGTAGTTCCTCTTACAGCACACAGCATTCATGTGCCAATTTTCTTTATAGATAGTGACCCTGACTACACAACAAGATGATAGTCCTGTTTTTAAAGCTGCAGAAGCCTCGTTCTCTAAACAGTCAGTCATGAGATCATATCTATTACATAAGGCTTTAGATGGACTCCACTGTAAACATACGTCCTGTGTCTTTGAGAGCAGTAGAATAAAGTCAGTTACAGCTCATTATGCTACAGTATACATTATATACAATGTTTATTTAAGGGTAAGAGTACTGTCAACAAATACCGTTAATGACTTAACAGTTATAGCTTCTGTTTGTTTTGGAGTCACATTTGCTGGCGAAGTGAGAGCACTTTTGACTTTTATTTGCTCTGGTGTTTCTGTCCAACACTTCTCTCAATAAATAGTGCTTCAACATGACTATGTTTGGAGACAGATGGGGGCTTCTTGTTCACATCATGCTGCCTTACAAAGTGGCTGAGGTGCCACTGAACCCTGTCTGTGTGCCAACAGCTGGTTATGTAAAATTTAAAAATCTAGGGGACCAAATATCAATCAGACAAATAGTATGAAAGTTGCTTCATTGCTTTAATCTGTGGA
Organism: Chromis chromis; assembly: GCA_900302755.1. NCBI lineage: Eukaryota > Metazoa > Chordata > Actinopteri > Pomacentridae > Chromis > Chromis chromis. The sequence continues at coordinate 22,702 of OMNN01088097.1, forward strand.
TTCATTTTCTGTCTGACAACATACAGCATCAAGGAGAGTGCGCTGAAATTATTTAAGTGTGTTACATGTATATGTATGTGTGATCATCGTCTTACATCATCCTATTTATACCTTATGATAAAAACATTATGGCACAGAATTTTATTGTGAATGGATACCTTGAAGTGCTAAGATAATTATCAAATGTATAGAGAGGAAATTCATTTGTCAGACCATCTTCTGCTTGAGACCTTTACGCATGATCAGTTCTATGTATCTCTGATTTTTCCTCAGATCTTTCAGTATTTAGAATTACAAGACAGGCTAAACTGTGCCGCAGTATGTTGCACTTGGAAATCGATCATCCAGTCGGGTACACTGTGGAGTCAGGTCTGTACTGAGAGCTTGCTTCTTGTATTTATTTCACTGTAGTGTTAAAAGTTGTTCTTAAAACAGGAGTATAAATGTGCTCTGATTTTTGTCCTTGTTAGATCAACTTCTCTGCAGGTAAAGACTGGATAACAGACAATACAGTGAAGCACATTCTGCAGAGCTACCAACCATTTGTGACCCATCTTAACCTGCGTGGCTGCACGTCCCTAAAATGGCCCAGCCTCAAATGTATCAGTGAGTTTTGCTGGTCCTATTGCTCAATATGACTTTTTTTTAATGATGTTTTTCATGTGCAATACCATTTTTTTTACTTTGGTGTGCAGTGACCAATACAAATCTTGGTCTTTTAACAGTAATAATTAGTCAAAACAATGAAAATGTAGATCTTTTTTAATATTTGATCAAAAAGACAACGGTGACGAAACATAAAAGGAACAAAAATGTTATTAATCCATCTGATGCAGACTATTTTACAATACTGAAAGAAAGTTAATCAAGAGAAAACAAAGTGTATTTTCACTAGAGTCAGGACAGCCTGATAATCTGGTATTTCTGCGGCATTCTCAAGTGGCTCGGCTCCTGCTCCTCCTCCTCCAGCTCTCCCTGTGCTTCCAACGGCGTGTTCCAGAGCTCAGGGTCCGTTTGGTCTGGATCTGTTCTGCTGTGCTGTCTCTCCTTTGGACACTCTCTGTTGTAGGAATGCACATACTCCTCCACACTCTCCCCAGTGTGTTCAGGAGGAGAGCGACACAGCAGGCCCGAGTGTTTCACTGCTGGGTGCAAACGCAGCCAGTACACCATGTAGTGAATGCTGGAAAAAGGGCAGTCAGGTTGTTAATCCTTATTTGCGTCACTCTGAAAAAATACTCGTAAACGCTTGAGCACAAGAACCTACCTGTAGTCACACACCCAGGGGTTTCCTCCCAGTTTTAGCTGTGATAGGAAGTAGAGGTCTTCAAGAACTCCGTACTGAACAAAATGCAGGCCGTTTTCTGACAAGTCCAGCTCACGAAGGTGCAAGAGCCCAGACAGGGAACCTAAGAGAGACAGAGGAGGTAGAGATGCATGTCTATAACATCCATTTGCTCCTTTCTCCTCTCAGTATAATTATAGACAGACAGACTTTTTGCTGTTCATTAATAACCAAGAAAAGTAAAAGGCAGTGATGCAATCAAACTCTGATAGGAATGTGCAGGCTGGTTTCAGTTTGCGGCACAGCGATCACGTTATGTCTTTAACCGTCTCAGATTTCTCCACCATAAATAAAACTAATGCTGCGTACGCAAAGATGGCAGAACGCCCACAATCTCTAAAAATGAAAAATGGAAAACATAAGTGAGCAGAGCAGTTGCATAACTGTTCTTTAACCTTTTGACTTTTCATATATTGTCTATCACGCGAAGAAATACACAGCATACATGTGTAGGTTTTCATCCTGGACATTACAGGAGCTATAAGGTACTTTACACACTGTTTTATTCAGTGATTATGATGAATAGATTTGCAGAAATAATAAGACACCTACCTGTGTCTATGTGCTCCATGTTGTTGTTACTGAGGTTAAGGTTTCTGAGGCTTCTTGCTCCATGAAAATCTTTGGCTCTAAGGTGGCGGATTGAATTATGGGACAGATCGATGTGAACAACATCCTCTGGAATACCTGTAGGCACCTTGGTCAGACCTAAACATAAAGAGAAACTGGTTAATTAAAGGGTTACTCAAATACATTGGATTATTTTATCCCAACAACCTTTGCTCCACTCACATGTTCAGTATGTTTTCATGAATTACAATGAAGGCTTTCTACATGTATACTGTTTAAATTTGTTAAACCAAAGTCTGCTCCAAGAAGTCAGATTCTACTCTGCAAGTTCAGCTGCTCAAATTGGCTTTGAGACAGAATTAAGCTCTGCCTCCATCCATCACTTGAATCTGACACTAAAATCCAGGGTTCCTGCCAGTAGGAGGCACATCGTAGTAACACATCATTTGATTTAGTCTATTCTTAGGCAAAATTGAAATGTTTCTATGTTTAATTGACTTATTCTGGTACATCAGCCAAACATTAGCTACTTTTACAAGTTTATAAGGTGACAAATGACTCTAAACTGGTTTCAATGAGAGGTTAAGGAAGCTAAAGACATAACACTGAATTAAAACAGATGCCATGCCAGATGTGTATGATTTCTCATCCTATGTATCACCCTGAAAATTCCCTGTGAAGTGGAAGTTTAGTCATCCCAGTCATGCAACACTAATATTTAATCATGAGCATGCACACTCTCTGACAGTCACAGGTATTTTTCCTAACCCTTCTGTTACATAAGAAACATATGTGGTGAATTTCTCAAAACAGGGTGAGGCTCAGGGAAGGGTACAGTTCATTAAACCAGTTCACTAAAATAAAAGCTGAGTGTGAGCTTGCCTCGGTTCCTGCAGTCCATCCTTATTTGTGGGAAAAGGTAGGTGTGGCACAGTGCTGTAGCATCCAGTTTGCTGCGAATTGGACTTGGCTCTATAGGGCCTGTGGGATCCGTTTGGTCACCCTGTGGGTCGCCGGTTGATTGTGGCTCTTTACAGAGTAACTCGGGATTAACTTCCTTCAACTTTCTGTTTTTTTGCCCGAGGGGCTCTGCACACCTAGAAGAGGAGATATTTGGAGGTTGGTTGTTATTCTGAGACTCAGAAATGACTTGTGTGGAATCAGAGCAATAGATAACATCATGTGAAGGCTTTTGGTGGAAGCACTTACCTGGCATGATTTCCTAGATTACGGTTGCTTGGGACCTGAAGAGTGCGTATGAGACTATCCATTGGGCAGACACAGTTCCAGGGATTATCATATAAGCGCAAATAGCGAAGGTTTGGCATTGGGATGAGAGCCTCCTCACTGAGTGTCCCCAAACGGTTGTGCTGCAGTAGCAGGGTAGTAAGTCGAGTCAGGCCCTGGAAGGTCCCGTCCTCCACCAGAGAGATCAGGTTCTGCTGCAGGTCCAGACTGGTTAAACTGTCATATCCAAAGAAGGCTCCATCACGAAGTACTTTGATGCGGTTGCGGGCTAAGAGGAGGTGTTTGGGTTCATGGGACCAGATCTTTGACATGGGAATGGAGGTGAGACGTCGTTCCTGACAGTCCACATAGACCTCTCCAGATTCTGTCGACTCTGAACAGTTTGACGGCACGAACCTGAAGGGGTCTGATCTGCTGTGACGCCCAGTGCCTCTTACCCTGACAGTTATCAAACACAAAAAAATTAATATCCAGCTTGTCATAGTCTATTTATACTCTGTGAAAAGCTGATTGCACAAATTAGATCCAAGAGCACTTCCATACCTGTCCCTTGTAAGCTTATGTCTTGCTCCTTTGAGGCCTCTGCCCTTTCCCGGCCTTTTCATCTCGGTGGATGGGAGCAGCAGGAGGAGCAAGGAGGCTAAGAAGAGAGAGGAGATCACTCGCATCTTGAGTCCTGCTGGAGTTGTCCTTTCAGCAAGAAGAGCTTGAGTCAACGCAGGAGTTTGTGATTAAAGTCTTCAGACTTGGAAACAGAAGCAATAGGTCAGAGGGCAACAGTGTTATTGTTGACGGAACACAGCTGCTGTTTACCCTGCGGAAGAAATGAGACGTTCCTCACATAATGTTCGAAGCTTTATATCACAACTAAAGTTCAATAGTTATACTAAAGTGTTTCCAAAACTAGATATGGTTTCACCAGCATTTTCTCTGAACTGTATTAATTATCTGTGTCTTTTGTTGTCTTAGGCGAATGCAGAAATCTCCAGGAGCTCAATGTGTCAGAGTGCTTTAATGTCACAGTAAGGAAACACTGTTAATAATGTATGTTAAATCCAGAAATGCTTTGTGTTTGTAACACTTGTATACACTTTTCTATCACTTTTCTCTGTTTTTTTAAAGTTTAATGTCAATTAGACTGTTAATAAAGACATCGATAAACCCCTTTCTGACATTAAATTAGTCAATTGATTGATTTTATTCCATAAAAAATAAGCAGTTTACATATTTTCTGGCTGTTAATTGATTTTTGCAGTGCATACACTCTAGTAACAGATGCCTCTGACAGAACTCAACGTAACATTTGAATCTGCTCTTTTTTAGGATATGATGGTTCAGAGGATTGTTGAGAGTTGTCCCTGCTTGCTCTACCTAAACCTTTCTTGCACACTTGTAACAAACAAAACTCTACAAGAACTGTCCAGGTAAGCCTCCAGTTATGTAAAAACCATCTGAGATTAGGTTTGTCACTAGATTAGATTTATGCTTTAAACTGTGGTTCCCCTCAGCTGTGTATCCAAGTTATCATATTTCGCTCTTTTTCACTGAATTCCAGCAACTTATTTCCCAGAAATACCCATATTTGTGTTTGTCAAACTGTAGCCCACCGCTGGCTTGTATTTCTGAAATCACTGTTGTTAGTGGCAACTAAATGATTTACGGGAACAGATAGGGCACTCTGACGATAACTGCCAGGCTGTATTATTGCTTTGTTGACAGATTTGCGGGTTCAGAAGTTTTCTATCATTAGATCACTGTCTCCTGGGTAGAAGTATTATGCAAAATGTTTTGAAAGTGATTCACATTTTTACCACATAGGAATTCAAGGATAGTTATTTTTAATTCAAAATGGTAATGCTTCACTTCCAAAGTCTGAACTGAAACTGAACTTTCTTTTGTTAAGAAAACAACAAAACAACTAACTACAATCTGCCCAAAGTTACAAGCACAAGTAAATTGCCTTCTGTAGTTTCTCATATCTAACTACTGATCTCACAGGAGCTGTCTCAGCCTCCAGTACCTGAGTCTGGCGTACTGCTACAGATTCACAGATAAAGGTTTTCTGTACCTCACCACAGGGAAGGGCTGGCGCAATCTCATCCACCTCAACCTGTCCGGCTGTACTCAGGTCAGTTGGTATTCTCCTCTCAGTCCGCACACTCCACTCAGCTTCAGACAGGACACAGCTTTTTTTTTTTTTTTGCTTCCAGAGTCTGTCTTGGATAAATCCAGTCACTCCTCTGTGTTTGCACGTGTCTGCTCTTGTTTCTGACTCAACACTGGTGAGCCCTCACAGAGAACTCAGCGCGTATGGACAAACTTCTGAAGGACAGGGAGAGTAAAAGGCAGTTGGGGCCAAGTGGAGGGTTGGGTTTATACAATCAACTGTGGCCCACCCACTCACCATGTGTACACTCCAAAACATAGCACACGCACTGCAATGTAAAACACGCTTTCCTCCGGGAATGTGCATAAGTTTGGTTCCAGATGTATGGTTTGACTTTATGGGGGCCCTGAAAAGTCGGAGAGCAAGGAAAACTGCATCCAGGAGAATGATTCAGATTCCAGCACAGACTCAGATTTTCCTCTCTCTCCTCCCAGATGACAGTAAATGGGTTCAGATACATTTCTGCCGGATGCCCTGCACTCAAAGAGATCGTGATCAATGACATGCCTACACTGTCTGATAGCTGTGTCTTGGTGAGTGTGTTCAATCCTAGAACATTTCAGGTTTTGTACAAGGTCAACACATCACTGTTCTGGAATGTTGAAAAAAGACAGAGAAGATAAGGAATAAATTAAGAAAGAATTTGTCGCCTCATGTATATTTTTTTGTGCCCCCACCCTCAACCCTTCCCAGCAGAGAAAAGTTTTGCATCTCACTCTTTTCCAACAGGCCCTACTTGCCAAATGTCATTGTCTGTCGGCCATTTCTCTGTTGGATGCTCCTCATCTTTCCGACATCGCTTTCAAAGCCATTGCTGAAGCAGCCAAACTGAAGACTTTTAGTACAGAGGGTGAGGTCATTTTGCATCCCGCAACTTTTATTTCCACATGCACATGAAAAGAGGTAACACTGGTCCAGTTATTCTCTCTTTTCCTCATCCCATGTGTTCATTAGGCAACAACCAGCTAACAGACGTCAGCTGGAAGGCTCTGTGCAGCAGCTCACAGGGCCTCCGCAGACTGCACGCTGCTGAATGTCCCAGAATGACCGATGTCAGCCTCAAATCTGTGGCCACTCTCAAAAACCTGGAATACCTGGACATCTCATTTTGCAGCAGGTGTGTGTGTGGTTGTGATAGCTGCAGTATCAGATTCCATGCTTTTTCATTGTGTTGCTTGACATAATACGTTTGTGTTTCAGGGTGAGTGATGTTGGGATACAGTATTTGACCGAAGGTTCCTCAGCCAATAAATTGCAAGAGCTGAATGTCAGCCACTGCAGTCACATCACTGACTCCTCTGTCATGAGGATTGCACAAAGGTATAGAGTGTGATTTCACAGACACACACTTCACAGAAAATTGCATTTTCTTATACTGACCTTGACCATATTTACTTGCCTAATCTTAACCTTAAACCAAGTCTTCACCTAAAAATGAGTAATACAACTACACACATACACATCTCACTGTGGTCTGTTAAATATTATCACGCAACAGCTTTTTTGTGTGTCGTGTGTGCACAATTTATCAGGTTGTGTAAAATGTACCATCTCGATCTGAGTTACTGCGTGAGGCTCACCGACTTGGCCGTGGAGGGGCTGAGTGGCAGCTCTGTCTGCTCTCTTGACATCTCCAGTTGCAGCATCCAGGATCAGGTAATGTGGGCATGTTGGTTCTTGCCTTCACACATTCCAGAAAAAAAAGATAACCGGCTGTTGTGGAAAACAGTCTGTAACTTGATATTTTCATTTCTAGGGACTGGCTACTCTCGAGGGAATTCATTTGAAGAAGTTAGTTCTTGCTGAGTGCGTCTACGTCACAGACATTGGCATAGAGGTAC
>OMNN01088104.1:0-11868 GCA_900302755.1 Chromis chromis
TATTAACCGTTATTAATAACATTTACACACATTTCGTCTCATGGAGAAAGAGGGAGAACGTGTCGGCACGGCAGAGACTCAACTTTAAAAGAAAAAAAAAAAAATCCGCCGTCGGTTTAAATGGAATAAATCTGCTAATGAAATTAAACTGCGGGCAGCTAGACGGTGTGGTCGGCCATTTTCCAGACACCTTCTTTGTTTGTTTGGCGTGATGACGATTAGGTGGACAAGTGAGTCTTGTAGTTGGTTTTCAGCTCATGAAAGCTGTTTTCCCGTCTTTTCGGGTTCCATTCCACGGATGTTTCACCTCAGATCTGACCTCTGCCACAGTAAAACATATTAGTTTCATAATAGAGGCTGTAAATTTGCAAGAGCCCTATGTTTTTGGCCTCTTCTTTTTATTTCCTTGTGTCCACATTATATGACTAATAAGTTTCTTTCGCATTTCACTTTAAAAAAACAGCAACAAAGCCCATTTAAGGAGGCTCAGGGATTTGGAGGCATTATCCACAGGACTTTCTTTGGTCCAATTTGGTACCATTCTTTTTCTAACCACTGTTTCCTGGTGGTTCTCCACTATCTGCTTTTTAATTGGAAGAGGAATTGATAAAGAAAGTTAGGTGAGGTGCCAACTCTTTTCTGTAGGCCTGAGAAGATGGAAGGCCTCACTCCTCACAACATTTTATGAGAAGCTCGCTTTGTTACTGTATGATAGAGATGTCAACAGAGCAGCGATTGCTTTGCATATTCATCTTGTAAAGGCAGACTAACTTCCTTTTTAGCTCATCTATGTTCACAGTTTTTTTTTTCGTTTCGTTAGTTTTGTTTTAGTCACTTCCTTATTTTCCATCCACTGACATATAATAGCTTTAATATCTGGTATCACTGAGACCTGACTTGAATGTTTGTTGTATCCACGAGTGAATTTAATGCTGTGTTATCTGATATGGGGTGTGCATTCACCGGTAATTTGCTACCCCTGGTCCTCTTAGTTATCATTTACAATTAGGATATTAGTGCAATATATGATTAGCTTATTTTGGGATGAATAGGATCCCAACATCGTGCGTCATATCTGTATTTTGTGGCAATAAATATTAACACCCTGCCAGACACTTGTTTAATGGTGGGCCTTTGCTGTCAGCCTTTACATTTTGATGAGTTTCCTGTGGCACCAAAACCACTTGGTTAAATTTAGGTAACAAAACTATTTGGTTGGGGTTTAGGAAAAAATCATATATTGGCTTAAAATGCAACTGTGCTTAAAATAAACATAAAGCTCTAATTGTTTTGTAGTTGCAAAAGTGATGAGTCATGCCTCATGTTATTGTATCAAATGTTGCATGATATATGCAGTTTGTGATCCGTAATATAAGTGTATTCAGCCTCTCCAACTAATAAATGCCATAATCAGCCACACAACATTTATCCTGATGACAGAACAAACATTTAATAAAACAATAAAAATCTAAATATCTCCATATTTTAAAAGAAGAAGAATAGGAAAAGTTTCAAACCTTATTTTGTTCGTCCAACATCTCAACCAATCAGCTGTTAGTTCGGGTGAGGGCGTTTCCCATCATGCCCTGAGGCAGCGCATCTGCTTATGAACAACTGGGTCCAAAAACCGAAGCCGCTTTGATCCAAATCCTTTTAAACCCGTGCATCAGAACAGAAAATTAACCGGCATGCATTGTGCGTTGCTCTTATATAATCGCTTCTGCGCAGGTGTATGCCCCTTAAACGAGCCTTATGATTGGCTGGTTAGTAGCCAATAGCAGCTCGTTCTATGACTCGCGCTGAACACCTGTCGCATCTGATTGGCCTTTTTTACACTGGGAGCGCTTGTTATATGACACGGCCTGTCCCGGAGTGAATACTAAACGGAGCGAATTGGAAGACTCCCCGTATGTAGGCTGTAAAGTAACAAAAACAAACACACCCAATAGCACCATCCAGGAAGTAGAGGAGATACTTTTCACGCGGGAAGCGGTTTGAATCCTGTTTGACAAACAAAGTTTACAGACAGCGAGGAGTAGATTTCAGTGGATTATATATATTGAAATATTCGCATTTTTGAGTTATTTTATGAGGAACTGCGTCAAGTCTTTTGATTTTTGGATTTTTATGCACTAAATGAGGATAAGGAAACGACTTTAAGAGCCGCTTTAAAGGTAGGAAGCCATTACTGTCTCTTTTGTTTGCTAGAATTCTCAATGAATTATGCTTTGGTGCTTGTGCTTTGTGTAAAATGAAGTGAATAGTTGAACTGTGGAGAGTCTAACCAAGCTAACCATGTGCTGCGTGTCCATTTTGACAAGCTTGAATGCGTCATGTTGCTGTTAAGTGGTTTAGAACCAGCTCAGCTTCTGGTTGTTTGGTGACAAAGTGGAATCTTTCTCATACAGAAATCTGCTTGCCATAAACATTATGCTCAAAATGGCAGGAAGCAGTGCACTGTGTTGTCCTCGCTGGTTGGCTTTCTGGAGCTTAGTCGTGTCTCTGAATGTTACCATTTTTGCTGTTTTAATGTGGATGCAGGCGCTTTGCAGAAACAAGCGGAAATGTGTGTGGATGCATGTTGCTTTTGTCAAAATACAGCATGTTGAAATTCACTCAGCTTAATGTAGATGTGGTCTAAAGCCCAGGGTTTGCATTCAGACTTCCATTTGTGGTTTAAGGAAACAAATGCACTTTGGCTAACATTAGGGGAATTGTGGTTTGGGTTAATTCGTGATTTAAGCACATTGTATCTCTCGTCACTGTGGACTTTTTTGTATTAAACCAGGACTCAATCTTTCAACCAAAAGCAGTGAGTGTCTAACCATAACTGTACAAATAATGCTGTGGATATTGACCTGCAAGATACTGCAGAAAGCAACTGAAATATATTGTCAGTAAACATCTTACTGATGCACTCAATATCAACATTAAAGTGACATTAATAGCTCTTCATGTCAGTTAAATAAGTATTCTGGTTGCTCTTGAGTTTTCTTAAAACTAACGGAAGCTGGTTTTATATCAATGTGATGATGTTTTCATCTCAAAATCTTGATTAGTGCATTTCCTAGTAAATATAGCAGGCAGAAGGAGTTGTTCTTGATGTTTGCATGTATATGAAAGGGTGGCAGAGTGGAACAGTGGTTAGCAATGTCGCCTCACAGCAAGAAGGTTTGGACACTGCTGGTCGACTGGTGGCCTTTCTGCGTGGAGTTTGTATGTTCTTCCTGTGGCTGTGCAGCTTTTCTCCTCATGCTCCGGCTTCCTCTCATCCAAAATGAGAAGTTAATTGGCTGTTGGGGGTGAATGCTTGTTTGCCTGTTTGTGTGAGTCATGTGTTGGCTTTGTGACTGACCACGCTGTAACCCACCTCTTGCCCAATGCCACCTTCCATAAGTTCTGTAAGATGAAGTGTATACAAATGGAAGGATAAAATGCTGAACCATGACATATGACATGACAAAATCAAATACATCTACTCAGTGTAAAAGTGTGTTGATGAGTGCGTAGTCAGTGTTAATGTAGGATCATGAGCTAGTCTTTATTTTTTGAGTGCATTTTGAGCAGGGTTAGATTTTGAGAGGAGAAGAGATCTTTCAGTTACAACCTAGTGTTTCATATTGTTTTTTTTCCCCCCATTTAGTTTGAATTGTATTCTGCATTCTTGCAATGTGGTTGAAGACATATGGTTCTAAGTTAATTTAGCCTGGCCGTGTAATGCAGTTGTTTAGCCTTATTGGACACTTTATTTAGATCTCCCTAACAGTTAGGCTCACCGCTTTTAAAACTAACCCACTTTTATGTACATGTATTCTACATCAGACCAGTTGGAGGCAGTCATGTGCCAAAAGCTGTTTGTTTAGATTCAGCTGACCTTAAGTAGTTCATGACATGTTCCATGCAGCTTAAGTATTGTAATTCAAGTTATGACTGAGCCTGAACAGATGGTTGTCGCTATTCCTGATGAGACAAATTAGAATAATACTGTCTGACATTGCATCTCATTGATCCTGTACATTAGGAATTGTATTGCTTTCAGCTCCTAAATGTACATTCACTGTCATCTGAATTTACTTTGTATCTAAGATGAACGTGAAATGTTCAGTGGGAGAACAGAGCGGCTGTGTAATATTCCGCTGTGTACAGAATGATAACATGAGTGAACAGTAGAGAGCAGAGGAGAGAAATCAGAACTGGAGGGGATTTTCCTGCTGCCTCGCTACAATCAGCCATCTCTGATAAGACACTGTCAGCTCGCAGCCCCTTATCTCCACAACACATTTACACCCAGGCTATGGTGGAGGAGAAGGGCCACGAAGGACAACAACTGCCTGCGGCCAATAGCGTTTCATGTTTGAGTAGGGAATTCAGGCTTTGAGCGAATTTCATAGTATTAAATGTGAAATTTTTTGGAGAACTTGAGTTATATATTCAGTATTTCTGTAATGGAAGTGGAAAATCCAGACCAGGGCTTTGAATTTTTTACACTGGCTGCACTAGTGTTCTTAATTATTAATTTAGGTACACATTTTAAGCGTTATTTCTTCCCCAGTTCCTATACACATTGGTAATTTCTTAACACATTAAGTGAATGATTGTAAACTGAAACAAATGTTGACCCCATTTTTTCATGAGGATGTTCTGGGACTTAAAGTTAGTAAAAGGGAGCTCTTGTTTGGATATATGATATGCAAATTTTATGATTATTACTGACATGTCTGTGAAGATTCTCAGTCATCCAGGTCATGGTTATCCGTGTAGTTTCAACCATAGCATCTGTACTTGCTTGAGTTTGTCGAAGACGTTTCACCTCTCATCCAAGAGGCCTCATCAGTTCTAAACTGACTGGTTGGGAGTTCCAGTTCCATTATTACTGACTGTTTGCTGCTTCGGTTTACTGCTGCAGGGAGAGTGGCTGCACATCTGTCTCAAAACAGGATGGGTTTCTTGGAGACATTGTGCTTTTTTTCACGTTGCAAATTGGAACATTGATGCTCCTACACCAAATGTAAAAGTGTACTGTTTCCAGCCAGGGTTTGGCTACTGCATGGTGTTTGCTGTTTTATTAAATTTCAATGTTTTTCACAGGTTGAGAATTTACTGGCAGCATAGGGTTGCGTGGCGTAAGCAATGTGCATGCAGAAACTTGTACTTTAGTGGGGGAAATCGCGTCACTATTAGTTTTCTTAAGATATATTTTACAGACGTCCCACAAACTTCTTACATGTAGGCCATCTGTAGACAACACAATTTGCCGATGTTCTCTCTACCATTGCACCAAAATGGTCACACTGTGGAACAGTGCAGACGTATTTTTCTTTACTATGGATGAATGCTATCAAAAGACCCAACATCACTATGAAAGGGCAGCGTTGTCCAAAAGCTATTAAAAACACATCCACGAGTTCCTTTATTACCATGAAACCACAAACTTGCCTACTGCCCTCAGGACATACCATAAATGTGGATTAATCCACTGTTGAAAATGGACCTGTACAATCACTATTTCCTCCAGTTTGAGTAACATTTGCTAAAAACTACACTGTCCAGCTGTTTAAGTGTATTACTGAGCTTTTAGCAAAAATATAACTAAATATTTATTAGTTGTTTTTAGAGATTTGCAACTTCAGTTGGAATCAGTTGACTTGGGAAGATGATAAAGTCAATGAGAACTAAGAGAAGGATTAACAGAACTTCATTTTGGTAGAATAAAGAATAACGCCAGCCTTATGTTTTAATGCACCTGTTGATGAAAGTGACAGTGAATGTATTAAACCAAACCCTATATTAAGGAGTTTCATATTCAGTAGTTCCACAGTACTTTGATTTGTTGAGAGAGACAACAATATTTTATAAAACAACATTTCACTGGAGCGAAGAAGTTCAACTTTTTATGTCTATTCAAGACAAAAATATTAAAGATTCCATTAAAATCTTTTTAACAGGGAATAATTTGCAAGTTTGCCGTCAAAACATGTGTAGTTTAAGTTTTGAGACTAGACCTTTTTCTGGAGAAACTTATTCTAGATGCAAAGTCTTTCCCAATCACTTCAACGCACTCAGAGTTTTCTTGAAACTGACATCCGGTGGTCAGTCTGATCAACTGCACCCAGTCGCTTCATGCTTTATCCTATTGTGGCCTTTAATTGACTGAAAACCAATGGGTCCTTCAGCAGCAGTACGGTCTAGTAAAAAGCGGTTTTAGATTAATCTCTTTTTAATGCTTTTAAGCAACCAAATTTCAATATTTGCAGATTTACTTAGTGCTCGGTAGCAGCAGAGAATATTTTAAATTTAAATGTCAGCAAGTTTTTAGTTAGAACGCATTTTTCCAGAAAGCATTTTTTCTTATACTTGTGGAAAATATTTTTACATCCTGAGAGCAATCAATATAAATCAAGAGCTCTGATAATAATGAAAAAAAAAAAAAATTGTGGCAGTCTCAGGCCTGTAAAGAACCCACCCGATCACTGCTTTCACTCTGCATGAGTAATGATTGGATGATCGTGTCCATTTCTGTATTTGTGTCTTTCAGGGTCTTTGTGGTTAGAATATGTTTACACATACATTCTGCATTGTAGCTTCATTGTGAACAGCTGTGATTTGATTGTATTTATCTGGTTTTGGTCTATACTGGCTTTGAACAGGAGATTTTGCAAACGTGACGATGTAGCCTTGTGTAATGTTATTGCAGTGAGCTCCACATGAACGCTCTCTGTCATGTGTTTGTCTTCGAGCATGTTCATGTGCTTTTGATGAGGTGGAGAGAGGGTGTGGGATTTGTTTCCGTTGTGTGCTTTCAAAATCCGATCTTGCTGGTTTCTACAATCCTGCATACTCTAGCTTTAAGACATTTTGTAGACCACATGGATAACTGCTTAATTGTGACAGCTGCAGGCCTAGACCATGGTCCCTTAGTTGTGACAGAAACACTTAAACCATCACTGACTCCTGAACTACAGTAATATTGCTGAACTGCAACATTTTAGATAGAATATTATTACATTTCATTTAATTGCAGCCACTGAAAAAAGTTTTTGATGCGTTAATATCAGCTTCGAAAAGGCTGTGTATATTTAGTGCCATCTATTTAATGCTTCTGATCCACTTTTGGCTTTTTGAAAGTAGTATCTGCGTGAGAAAAGTCGATTCTTCCGTTGACTCCAGTGTGTTTCTGCTCTTTAAAGCTTCACATATGTTCTTACAACTGTCCAACATATCTTGAGGTAAAAAAAATGCATTTACATACATTTCAGAATTATATAATCGGGAACATACAAAAAACACATGAGCCAAAAACCAGTATAATCTTGTACCACCCACTGCACTGATGTAGGCTGCAGAAGCATCATGGACTATTAGTCAGGATGAAAAGCTGAACTTTTGCAAAGCGTTAAAAGCTTTGAAAGGGTGCTACAGTGAAAACAGCCCTCCCTGTTCAACACATGGTTTAAAGCTTGAGTCAGACATTATATCACTGGAACTATCTGCTCTTTTATGTTATGCTTTGTGTGGGATTCCTGTAGCTGCCAAGAACTGCAGGCCAGCAAAGTACAAAGTAAGAGTGTGGCTGTGTGAGCAAGCAAAAAGGGATGTGTGCAGAGAGAAGTGTACTATTTAAAGAGCAATATGAATTATTCTGCAGAGCAGGTTGGAAAGTAGACCCCAAAAACCCGAAACAGACTTTATATGTCAGTGTTTGCTTCCAGTTGATTGTCCCCAGGAATTATGTCCATATTATCCGCTTAGTCTTTTTAAATGCATGGGAAATGTTCAGATGTAGACTGCAGTCCAGATCGCATACTTTATCTATTTTACTTAGATACTGTAGCTACTCTTAGAAAGTACGAACCGTTGCGTGCAGTATGTAAACAACTGGAACTTCATCACAACATTCCACCTCAAGCTATTACCGTCTTGTTTATATCTGTCTGTGCAAGATCATCTGTCATCTGTCTGCACTCTCAGCAGCTCAGGCTTGTCTAGAATCACTTGTGACACTGGTGCATGTGACGTAGCTCCTGCTGAGCTGAGGATTGTGGATCAGGGTGGCCAGAAAAGCTTGTTGGCTTGCATGCTGCAAAATGTGACCAGACCTAGTAGGACATGTTCTTTTGACATACTATGTACTAGAACATATTATGTCTTTTTTTTGGCAGGCGATATAATATGGTGGTAGGGGTATGTGTGTCCTGTAAGTAGCAGAAGGTGAGAGATTGGAGTTGTTAGTAGTGGGTGGATGTAGGGAACATCTACTTTGATGCAGCGGACCAGAAGTTTGCATCTCTCTCACTGACTTTGAATTCCTTTTATATAACTAACCAGTCTTCTTTTTACTAACCCTAAACTGGTTGTGATCAATATTTTTGTAAAAAGATTAATCGCATGACTACTTCTATGTGAAAGATATTGGTAAGAAAAAACGCTGATAAACCTGCAGTTCAGCTCAGCACCAGTTAGCACAGAGACAAAGTTAGCGACTAGCTGATGAACATACTGAAGCAGCTCAACAGACCTATGTTTCCCATCAGCAAGTGGTGGTATACAGAAGTCATGGTACAGCAGAGCAAACAAACAAACAAACATTTTTTTCCCTTTATTTCCAATTAACGGAAATTCAAATGTGTGAAATTGGCCATAATTCTGAATTGGCACTCAAACGCTTCACGTTGTAAAAGTTGAACCTCCAAATTAATGATATTGTAGTTTCTATTTCTGTATGTGTTGGCAACTGTTTGGCAACAAGTTTGTCATTTTAACTTAAAAGGTGGTAATATTTCATTGTCTCCAAAAAAAATATCACTTATTGCACTTTAACTAAATGTTTTGGGTGCCAAAACCTAACCATTGTTTTTTTGCCGAAACCAC
This sequence comes from Chromis chromis, assembly GCA_900302755.1. Taxonomy (NCBI): domain Eukaryota; kingdom Metazoa; phylum Chordata; class Actinopteri; family Pomacentridae; genus Chromis; species Chromis chromis. The sequence goes on from OMNN01088104.1 coordinate 8,869, forward strand.
TGCCTTTTCCCAAGTGTATCATAATTACCATGTGCTGACATATTGAGGACAAAAGTATAAAAAGAAGTGGTCACTGAATGCACTTCCAGTTTGTACAGGATTGTCTAGAGTCAGCGTGGTGAAAGTTTTTGTGATCATGCTGAGACAGACTCCTGCCATGCCTTGCCTTTGTTTCTTTCATTGTTTAATATGAGTACTCAGACAATTTTCTAAATGATAGATAACAATGTACACCAGGTCTACATCATTTCTGTAGTTTTTTACCTATATTCACTAGAGAGATCAGTGTACATTATTGCTGTATCTTTGACTGATTTTAACTCCTCTTTAAAAGGGCTTTAATGTTTAAATACATTAATTTCTTAGACAAAAATACAGAGATGAAGTAGCAGGACATTATCAGCTCTTGTATGTTTCATATGACCCCAACAATAATAAGCAGTAAGATATGACAGTCTGTGGTTGCCTGAGAGGTTCAGGTTGCAAAAGGTATGCAGATCACTGCAGATTAGCCATTAAACTTGTGAGTCAGAGCCAGATTTTGGCAGCTGGACAACAGAGGGAAACTGTTTGGATTTTAATAAGATCTTCAAAGTGTAAAAGTGGCGAGGACAGAACCTGAATCCTGTTAAAAGTGAGGGGGGTCTTATTTTGGATGGACCTTTTCACTGGTGGACATTTTGACTTGTCACAGCAGATAAAGCACAGATTGGATCAATGATGGCTCAGTTCCTTTAAGTGTCCCAGTAAGCCATGATAGCAAATCAGATGTACAAAAGTAGAATGTGCCCTAAGTAGAATGCACCCTTCATTGATACACCTGGGCTATATAAACCCTTTCACCATTGAATCTGCATTGATGAGGGCTTGTTAACTGCACTCCTTGCAAGTGTAGCACCTGTTTTGTGAAACTCCACAAACCTAACAATAAGAGTTCTGTGTGGCTACTTCAAAATGATTGCCTCAGTAAAAAAGACTGAAAATGTAAAAACAATACTGCCAATAGTACATATTTGAGAAGGCAGTTAACCCTTTACTGTACCCATAGAGCCTTTAGGTCTTGTCACATGTCTAATACAGCAAATGCAAACTAAAAAGGAGTGTATGAATGTAAACACAAGTTCCAAGGTAACTTAAAGTAAAAATATTGTTGCCTTATTTCTTATCTGTACTTTTAGTGACTTTGTGCTGGATTTCTTTTTCAGAATTTTCCCTTAAAACACCTATACCTGAATGCATTTGAAAACAAAACAGACGCAGCAGGTGATGATAACCTGGTGCCAATTGAATGATCTGGAGTGATGCTCTGCTGTGGATGGTGGTTAAGGTTATTGTAGGTTGAGGTCTGACTGTTGGCGTTAGGGTATGTTAAGATCCACTAATGAAGAGACCCTTTACACCCATGCACCCAGCACCACTTTCTTTGATGTTATATCGCAAAACAGCAATTTTTTTGCCATGTTACATATTTAGTTGCTTCACCATCATTAGATTTTACTCAGACAGTTTTAGCCTAAAATCCATGACTGCTGGTTAGTGGCCTGAGTCGACCACTCAGCAGTCTATTTACTAGCTGTTAATTGGTGCAGTTGGATTGACTGACAATTGTCTGTGTTGGTCCCTTGGTAAATACCCGTAAATCCTGTGGAATGACTCTTTATTGACCCATTAGAGAAAGACTGCAGGGGGGACTTTGGTGCATCAACACACACGTACACAGAGTGATTTGTGATTGGTGTGTATCCTCCAAGGTTTCCACTTGACAACTCAATATACATCCAGAGTTGTGTGTTTGCACGTGTGGGGACAGCCGTCCAGCAGTCTCTCTCTCACACACACACACATACACCAAAGCTGTATATCAATGGGGTCCTCAGAGACTAAATCATTGATCCACCTGCCTTTGTCTCACCTAGAAGAACGGATGGTAATATACACACCATTCACACACTTTGCAGAATATACAGAGTGGAAGTGATTCCCTCGCTGTACATGTGTGTGTGACTCACACTCACACAGCATGTACACTTGTGAACCCTGGTTGACTGTTTTTTCAGCCATGACCCTGCCCTGATCCTCAGTATCCTCTCTTTAAACCTGATCTCTCTCACACCGGGCGGCCATTTTTGGCTCAGAGTGTGTGTGTGTGGTGGGGGTGGGCAGTTTGACAAATTTTTCAGGTCCCAAAACACCTTAGATAAATTACACTTGTGGACAGTAAAGCAGAGTAATTTGTCTGATGTAGTTAGTTGGTGATACTTGGAGTAAATCTGATACATTTCACTTGTTGAAAGATTCTGAACAAATTACTTGGAGCTCAGAAGTCAGGGAACTGGCACAACAGTCATGTGGTCTTTGAGTAATTACAGATGATCTGTTGACACGAGACAGGAAGAGAAGAAAATAGATGTAGTAAAAAAGTCATAATTGTATCCAGCTATTATTTAAAAATGCAATTTATCTGATGCTCAGAACACGAACTTCATCAGCATAATAGGATAGATGAGGTTAAAGGTCAGAGCCTTAGGGTAAAATGAAATGTAAATTCTTTGCAGCTAATCCAAGTCCGTAGCAGTAGGTGCACATGGTCATATTAGATCTTATATAAAAGAGCTGCAGACACTGATGGAAAAACTGCACCCAAAAGCACAAGTTAAAATGTTTAACCGCCACTTAAATTCACTTGAGTTTCACAAACGGCATCTATTTGGCTCGCAAAAATGTGGGACTACAGTAAGAAGTATAATTCAGAAAGGCTGAATTTTGAATGCCAAAGCTGTTTACCAAGTATGTTTTGAGACTGTTTGACCCCAAAGATCACTTGTGTAAGCATCTTGTTATAACTCAGTTGTTTTTTTTTTGTTAGACCTCTAGCTGTTGTGTGAGACAGCATCAGCCATTCCACCAAATGCCCGAATTGATTCCATTCCATTTGTTCCCGCAAATTCACTAGGGTTAGCTAGGGTCCATGTAGTGTAAATTTGATTGGACATATATTTC
>OMNN01088106.1:0-10026 GCA_900302755.1 Chromis chromis
GTAATCAAGAAAAGTTGCAACACTTGTAGGAATTGGTAGCACCAACTTTCAAAGCTTGATCAACCTCCATGACTGCAGAACAGCTTTAAGTTGTTAACCCATTTCTTGTTAAATAAAAAAAATGGAAAAATTGGGGTGTTCTAAAACTTTTGACCGGTAGTGTATGTCATTTGCATTTCCCTAAATATCGATACTTTAATAAGGTGGACTTATCAGACTTCTGTCTTTCCTTTCTCCATTCGGCAGTTTCAGAGACATATCAAGAAGTCAGAGGGACAGAAGATCCCCAAAGTGGAACTGCAGATCTCCATTTACGGCGTGAAGATACTAGACCCCAAGACAAAAGTGAGTCCAGAGATTAGGTTTTTGTTTGTGTATATGAGCATTAATCCTTTGAAGGTATACTGACAACGAACACCGTGTAGAGAAAGAAGGGATACATCCTCACAGAGACACTAAATAATAGATGCATTGCGTTTGTTTTCCAGGATGTGCAGCATAACTGTCAGCTACACAGGATATCCTTCTGTGCAGATGACAAGACTGATAAAAGGATATTTACTTTTATCTGCAAAGACTCGGAGTCCAACAAACACCTCTGCTACGTGTTCGACAGTGAGAAATGTGTAAGCGACTTCTGCTTTGATAGTTTGCTTGTTTTTTCCTTTAAACAAAAATGTATTCGATAGTTGAAATATTATGTAGATTAGTACTTTGAAGTCTTGTATGTAACCTTGAATAACCAGTTCAAAACATGACTTTTAGATACATAACAAAGTCTTTTCTTTCATGCTTCAGGCAGAAGAGATAACTCTTACTATCGGTCAGGCCTTTGACTTGGCCTACAAGAAGTTCTTGGAGTCTGGAGGAAAAGATGTGGAAACCAGGAAACAGATTGGAAGCCTACAGAAAAGAGTACGTCTCACATTCAGCTTGTTTGCTCTCACAACTACCACAATGCTGACACACTGATGTTTCTATTAATTAATGCACAGCTTGGTTTAAATCATTCAGTATGGACAATTAAGCTGTGTTGATAAGAAGTGTCAGTAATGAATATTAATTACAGAAAACTCCTTTGTTATGGAGCCCTGCTGTAATTAAATTATTGTGCAGCCTTTTTCAAACATACAGCCATCCCATCCGTTTTGTTTAAATGCTCATTGATTACGACATGTTTAATAATTTGGCTAAGTGAGTGACAGGATGTGTTTGCCATACACCAGCCTGACATGTTTTTCAAGCTTGCTTTGGAGTCATTCAAAGATGGCGGTTAAGAGAACTTCTATTTGGTATTTTTGGCTATTTGAATAAACCTAAAGTCACTCTCCAGTCATTGATAAAACCCTATATTCAGAAGTTTTTCCTTTAAAATAGTCCTCTCCTGCCTTAAAATGGCAGGAGAAAAATGTTCATTAAAATGTTCATTCACCCCTCTGCCACTCACTGCAGCTGGAGCAACACAGCTCACCTACAGCTCTGTTCAAACATTGTAAAACTGCTCTACGCTACTTGTTTCAACTGGAAACCTGTTCTGAAGAAGAAGAATGATGCACAAAGTTCCGCCCTGGAAGCTGACAGGATTGCTTCCTCTGGTTTGTTATGTACGAAACCCTGTAACCAATGTTTTGAGACTGCCATCGATATGCTGCAGCTATAAAGTGGAAACGCTCAGCCACGCTGCATTCCAGCATTATAAAAAAATAACACAGTATTATTTTAACAAGGTAGAAAACTTTAATTTCAGCAGAGGGGGTCTTTACAAAATGAATTAAATGGTATTGTAAACCTGGCTTTTAATGAAAATGTATACAAACAGACACAGCCAAAGGCAACACTAAATCAACCCCATCATATAATCCTCTACTAGTTTAGTCCAGAGCCTTCATCCATATTACAGGGCCATCATCATTAATTGGCTGCCTTAGAGTTCTGTTAATATGCAAGCTCAGTATGGATGAATATGCTAATGAAGTCTGTGTGATACAACTAAAGGTCCAGATAAAGCTGGCGTGTGGAGCTTGGCTCTGTCCTGTTGATTATTTTGACTCAGTGCCACACCGGCCCTCTGTTTTGATGCATGGCCGCAAATAGTCCTTCAGGAAATGCACTATTTCCTCCTGTTTGATTAATGCTTATTGAAAACAACCCAACTGTTTCAGGAAATGACTTTTTTAAAGCTACTTGTTTGCTGTTTTTAAAGTTGGACTTCTTCAGTATGAACCAGTGGGTTTGAGACAGAGAGCCACGTACAGGACTGAGAAGTCAGAAAGAATCACTTTCATGGGACAATATATATTTTATTATTATTAGCACTTATAGAATATATGTGTGTGGCTATGTCCGCATGATAACTCAAGAACAAATAGAGATAGGATAACCAAACTTGGTTATCCTAACATGTTCATCTTGACCTACCCTGGTCACCCTTTTTGGGGTCAAAAGGTCAAAGGTCAAGGTCACAGGGCTACTTAGTGCAAAATGTCCGCAGGATAACTTGAGAACAAATAGATATAGGATAACCAAACTTTGCACAGATGTTCATCTTGACCTACCTTGGTCACCCATTAATTTTGGGGTCAAAGGGTGAAAGGTCAAGGTCACAGGGCTACCTGTCATATTTAGGAAGGCGTCCGGCGTGGGTCTGCATCTCGCTTGAGTGCATTCTAGTTTAAATGTAAAATACAAACCTATTAAGACCACTAAGAGCGACAAAAAGTAATTGAAAGCATTTATATCAGTGGAGAAGGAACATTTGATTGAAAGAGGAAGGCTATCCCAAAGCTTTGGATCTGCCACCACACAGGTAGGATCCCCCCTTACCCACAGGCCTCGATCATGGAACTGTTAAAATGTAAGATCTGGTTTTGTTTTGTGTGTTTGCAGATTCAGGAATTGGAAACAGAAAACTCTGAGCTAAAGAAACAACTTCAAGAGCTTGAAGAACAGCTGATGATAGCTCATGTGCCACCAGTAAGGACAAGCTGCACTGACACATACACCTCTGTCTGTATGCTATAACAGCAGCTTCTGTGGATCACTAGTATTAAGCTAAAAAATGTAGGCTACCTGTAAGACAAGTAGAGGAAAATCTTGATATCATTAACTGGCTTAAATTATCTGCCTAAAGTGAGCCAACACTACCAGACTTATTCTAACTGTAGCATCAGAGTGTATTGAACCACAAGGTGTGCTTTCTGCTTATGAACTTTCATTTCAAAGACTAAGACTATGTGGTGATGCAGTCAGGCTTTAACTGCAGAGCCTGCAGACAAACTAAAGCTGCTTACTAATGTAATATACTGTCCAGTAATTTGATTCAAAAGTTCTGAATCAGCCAAAAGTGCCCAACTTCAACCACCTTTTTAGGATAAAAGTTGACTAAATTTAAGCTGAATGTATTTTTAAGGACAGCTGGGATTGCTGATATTGCTTCTGTGATTAAACGCACGGCCTCGGCCTCAGGTTTGGAATGACCAGGCGTATATCTGGAGGCAGGCAGTGGGAGTCGAAGCTGTGTGCGAAGCAAAGCAATTACACACCTGATTGGTCTGATGAGGAATGTGATACACTCCCCGTCTAATTGGGGCAAATGCCAGCACTTGTGACAGCCTCCCGCGAACGCAATTACCCACACCTCTCCTACTCCACAACACTGAATAATTTTGTCCCTCTCTGGTCGTTTTCTGTCTGCGATCTTTTTTTCAGCCGCTGCACATAAACACATCTAATGAAGCGTACATGCTGCAGAGGCCCTCCTCTCTCTTCTGGTGTCACAGCATCTCCTGTCTGGAAATCTCCTCTGTCACACTCACTCCTATGAGCTCGCCGGAGTCCAACCTGTCCAGCGGGCTACTAACTCCTCCGCCTGCCAAACCTGCTCTCCTTCCTTCTAAACCTACCGAGGGATGCAGCATCCCGCGGCCTCGCGTAAACACCTTACCTTTTCCATGCTTTGCTACTGTCCCTGAAGCCGTATTACCTCTTGCCTTTGTCTTTATTTTGCTTACTCTGCTTCTTCTCTTGCTTTGGTTCAAACGCAGCTGTGTCATGTGTGCATGTGAGAACACACAGATCTCTGGCGGTGGCTTAAACATTTCCACCACTTTGCATACAGGCGGGGAGCATCTCCATGAAGCCACAGTCTACAGACGTTTTTGACATGGTTCCTTTCTCCCCTGTGACACCGCTGGTGCCCACACTGGCCAGTAACGGCTGCCCACCACCTCCACCCACCACATTGCCACCAGATATAAGTAAGTGAATAACTGTGGCACTTTCTAATTGTAAAATTTGCAGGTGTTTTTTTTTTTTTTTTAGTTCTGTTGCTTTATTAACGAGTGTTCCCAAAGCATAGAGGGACTGCAGCTGTGAAAAACACACTTGTTTAAATATTTGTAGCATAATACAAAGAGTCTGCTACACTACTGAAGAACTATTTTCCTTCTCAGGCAGTGTAATGTTTATCTGCTGTCTGTGTTTGTAGGGAAAGACTTGTTTGGTGCAGAGCCATTTGATCCGTTCACCTGCGGGGCAGCTGACTTCCCTCCAGATATCCAGTCAAAGCTGGATGAGATGCAGGTGAGCTCCTGTCTGTGTCTGATTCCTACACAGTGATGCAGGGAAGGCTGGTAAAAACTGAAAGTCAGGTCTCCTGTCAGTTCTGTTGTCACTTCTTTGAAGATTAAAGGTTCTCTCTTGTTTGCATGAACAAAGGCTTTATGGATGCCTCATCTGAGCCTAACAACAAACTCCCTCCAGTACATTGTTTATTTAAATTTAGAATGTTTCAATAGATCAGGCTCGTCATAGAGCAGCAGCACAGCAAGCATATATGAGGGATTATTTAGTTCTTTATGTCTGTTTGATGGAGTACAGAGAGTTTAATAAGATCCTCGGCTAACTCGGCAATGGATAAGATTCATTTCTTTATTTAGATGTGTCAGGGACGCGAAACCACTAATGAGTTCATTATAAAAAGCACATTCATGTAAGGCCTTTTGTGTCCTACCCAGCTCTGTTTTCATGCTCCTTGAAGCACTTCAGTAAAGTGAAAATGTCTTAATATGACAGTGGAGCATTTTCATGTAACTGTATTTGTGGTCTGGTGGAGCAATAAATGAACAGCTCAGTTCTGCATTGTACTCCGAAATAGTAATTTAAAAAAAGATTATTGTATCTTATCAGAAATAACAGAGGCTTCCAGTGTCTGGGTGTATGAATAAAGACTGAGACGCAGTGGATCAGTGGTTCTCAAGCTGTGGGGCAGGTCTCAAAGTAGGGCAGCCAAAATAAAGGGAACTGCTATTAGATGGTTTAATTCATGAGGTCAGACAAACAAACCAGCCTCTCATGAATTGTGTCACGACTTATTTGAACACAACATAACAGCTGATATACGTCAGTCAGAGTTGAAATAAAGTACGTTTTACAAACCCGCCTGTCTTCCTCAGATTTAGTTCAGCTTTCTGTCTTCTGGTCATCCAGGGATTCATTTGTGTAGCAGAAACTCCTTGTAAGAAGAATGGAGTTCCTTGTTCAGGACCAGGGGATCTAGAAATGTACAGTTATACAGTTTAGTTTCTGTCGAACCAAAGAAATACAGTGTCTGTGGAGAGTTTGAACCCGCCTCTTTAAAAACTTGGACTCAGTGAGTAAAGTTAGAACTCAGCACATTTATTCAACTCTTTAAACACTTTAAAAGTGATTATACGTATAAATCATACACATTTAATGTGTTGAAACCATCAGCTGGTTTCTTTAAATTCTTAAAGTATTGTTACAGTACATAGATGTTCCAATTTTGTCCAATATTGGTAATGGATGAGAATAATAAAGTAGCTTGATAGTGATGTTAGGAGTGTGCTACTTTTTTACTTAAAGTGGGGGTATATTAAAACGGTGGTTCTCAACTGGTCCAGCTTCAAGACCCACTATGTCTCTATTATTATGATGGCTGCAACCCAAGCTGTATCAACACATTTTGATACAGCCTGGGAAAATTGTGGCTTATATTTTGCTCATTTTGGTATATTTGGACACTTTTGCCAAGTTCTGGTCATATTCTGTCCCATTCTGACAGATTCTGATCACATTTTGGTTTATTTTTGGCACGTTTTAGCATAAATTTCTCCAATAAGCTGGCAGAGCCACATCTAGAGGTTAATAGTGGACAACTACTGGTGTCACCACCACTAAATATCCTGCTATTGACAGCAAACTAGTAGTGGTATAAAGTATTTTATACTTAAGGACGCATTTCTTAAGAAACGCGTCCTTTCAGAATCAGAATCAGAAAGAATCAGAAAACTTTATTGTCTGTCGTGACAGAAAATCGTCTTAGACGTGACTCTACAACAGCCATACACCCATTCATACATACAGTTTTTCTTAAAAACAGAGCATAAAAAGTCAAGTGTTAAAATCATTAAAAAGTGTTCAAAAATATTTACAGCAGTGGGGATGAAGGAGTTTTTGTAAGTATTTTTCCTGGCCAGCGGGGCTCTGTAGCGGCGTCCTGATGGTAATAGCTGGAATGAAGTGTGCAGAGGGTGAGTGGGATCTATGGTGATGTGACAGGCTTTCCTTTCAACTGCCTGCCTATGGAGGACTGAGAGAGGGGTTTGAGTTTGGGCAGTGATTTTGTTTGCTTGATTAATGATCCGGGAGAGCTTTGATTTGCTTTAAAATAAAAGACTTTATACCACTACTTTTTTTGGAGGGGCATGCTTCTGCGACCTTCTAAAAATGGCTTTGCAACCCACTTTTGGGTCCCGACCCACCAGTTGAGAACCACTGTATTAAAAGGTCTTAGAACCTGTAGATTGAGTTGGCATTCAAGACAGTTATTAGCAGTACAGCTAACAGTATGTCCACAGCAATACATGGTGTAAACTGGGATAAAATACCAGGATTCTGCATCACAGCATGATTATTTCAGATTCTGTTTGCTAAAACAACTAACTGTTGAACTTTAGCAGGGTGTTGCCAGTAGGAGGCAATGTTGCTCTGATGAACTTCTTTTCAGCTCCTTCCTTTCTTTAATTACTAACAGCCGAGTGTTTCTCTCTCTTCCTTTCCCCACTTGTAGCGGCAGAGATGGTTGGTACTCTTTGCTCTCTGTCTGTGCTGTGACTGTGGTGGTGTTCTTGTCTTGCATGCTTTGAATGCTGCGGCACAAAATCCACTGAGGAAGTTCGAACTTAGGAGTTTGTTTATCATCTCAGCTCTCATATGAACAATAAGAGACTTTGTGGCTTTTTAACTAATGTGAGCGAACACTCTAAATTGTTTATTTTGCACATAAACAATGCTGGCGGTGTGCCGTTTTATTCATGGGCGGTAATTACTTTAATAATTGCTTTAAATTCAGTTTGATATCCAAACGTGTACAAAATATCATATTAAAACGATTTGGCCTCATTTGCAGTAAAAACGACTTCCTTTGATCTGGTATAAATGAGCTTCACCTGTGCTTCTCCTATCAACATGCATGCCTTGATGTTTTTTTTGATCCTGTATGCAACGCATGACCCGGCATGAAGGAACAGCAGTGTTCTGTAGCTTCTCATTCCATCTTAACCTCAGGGGGTTAGAGAGTCATCCAACTGGCTCTGATCTAAGCATCACTCAGACTCTGTTTATCAATGAAACCGGGGACATGCGATGTCACACAGACCACGTCGGCCTGCACGGTCCCCCCTCAACATCACAGCTGTCATGTGGCTTATCTCTACAGGAGGGGTTCAAAATGGGACTAACCTTAGAGGGCACCGTCTTCTCTCTGGACCCGCTAGACAGCCGCTGCTGATGCCAAGAAGATTACTCTTCAAGGCGTACTTTTAACTCGTTTGTATGAAGAAGTGCCAAAATCCACTCCACGGTTGAGTCAAGATGTCACAGTTTTCATCTTGAGGTTTATATGCATTTGCATTTAGATTGGTTTTCGATATTTCAAGGTAAACTCAGATCCATTATAGAAAAGAACTATTTTTGTATTTAAAAAAAAGAAGAGAAAAAACATTTATGGAAGGTGTAGTTTTGACTACCTTTGCTTGCACAGGTAATGAGGGATGTAAATAGTTGAATATGTCCAATGGTACACTCTGTGGCAGAATTTTCATATGTGTGTATGCACCGTTTGAATTCTGTATTGTTGACACATTCCTGTTTGTATGCCAAACACAAACTGGCAAAAAAAGAAAACAAGAAATCTGTATCATTAACGTTCAGCTTGCCTGTAACATCACATATCTTATGTTACTCCACATTAATTCTCACATTATGTAATTAATTAATCCAGCCTGATGTTTTTTGACTTGCTGACTTTTCCTCCTTTTTATTTTGCTCAGATTTTTGCATTTCACAGTTTTGAGTTGCCATTTCAGTATTTGCTTCTCACTTGTTTTTTTACATTTTCATCATTTTACTGTCCTGCTCTTCTTTTATTTTCAGTCCATGCAGTACTATTCTCATTATTTACTTTTGGTTGCATTGGCTTTGCTGTTACAGTTATTAAAGAAAACCCTACTGCAAAACCTGCTCGTCATTGATTCTATCATTTTATTTAATTCATGTGTGACAATAGTGTTTGGCCATGGAATTGCATCCACCTATAATCTGATCATTGCTCCCGAACAGATGAGTGACAGGACAAGGTATGGGATAAATCTTGTGCCAGTAGGAAGTGAATATGAATTCTTTATATCTGAAAGTGAATCATTCAGTTTGAACCTGAATTGATCGGTTTGAATAATTGCTTTTAAAATTTAAATCTAAATTGTCTAATTTGAAATTGAATCTATTGGTTTGAATGTGTATCATGGTAAAAATGGAAACTGTATTTCATTCAATTGAAAAATTCAGCTCCCAAATTCATTCTCACTTTTCAGTTTCACTTCGAATTCAGTTTTTCAATTCAGTTTTTGTGCCACACATCCGGGACCTGGCGTCAGGCAAAACTAGTCGAACGCAGCTGGGAAGAAGTCGGTTTTATGAAAGCAACTAGCTTTACGTTGTCTTTATCTGGCACCAAACCTTACAGGAGAGATGTCCAGCGACCAGCGGCTAAGTGCATGATACTGTAGCCTATACAGTCTGTGGACTTTAGCGGCTAATGCTAGCTCAGTGTTTCATCCCATACAAATAATTACTGCCCAGATAGCACACATATGTCTGACCAACGTTGGCACGATGAATAAAGTTACATCAGCAAAGACGTATCACGGAGAACGTTTTGCTCATTGGGAAGAGGTCGCAGAGACGTTATTGGACACCCGGTTAACAGCGTGTGTCTGACAACGGTAGAAGCTTCCATTATCGGACACCCGCTGTCCGATAACGGGTAAAGCTTCAGCATGATAGAGAGGTGCTTATAGTCTCAGAGACTGAGTCCACATCTTAAAAGAGTCTGTAACTTATAGGGCCGGTTTCACAGACAAGGCTTAAGCCTAGTCCCAGACTAAACTCCAAGTGACTTACACAGACACATCTTAAAATAGTCTTAGAATTAGGCTGTTCTGGATGAAACTAAACTGACAAAATAATAAATCCTAACATAATTAAACCAAATTCAAGCCATTCACAAAACCTACTTAAACATCCCAGTTTAACTAGTGTGACTTAAGGACTGATCCTGGCTTAATCTAAGCCTTGTCTGTGAAACCGGCCCTTAGAGTCAGTCGGGGTCTTGTTCACGAGGGAGGGGAGGATGGAGGTTGATGGGAGGATCGGTTCGTCGTGGTGAAGAAGGAGCTAAGCTGAAAGGAGAGGCTCTCCATTTACCAGTAAATCTACGTTCCTACTCTCACCTGTGGTCATGAGATCCTGGATACAAGCGGCTGAAATGAGTTTCCTCCTGGGCGCTTAACTCACTCACTCTTAACTCACCGATCAGGAGGTAAAACAGTCACTTAAAATTCTAATCAAATATGCATTCAGGCTCATGATCTCACTACAAGTCTGTTATGATGAAATACACCCAAAGAAAGAACGAGGTCTTCTCTAGAATACGGCAGAATACCCTAA
>OMNN01088116.1:0-15768 GCA_900302755.1 Chromis chromis
TGTTCTTGGTTGTCTGTCTCTCTGTGTGGCCTTGTGACGGACTGGCGACCTGTCCAGGGTGAACCCTGCCTTCGCCGTAAGTCAGCTGGGATAGACTCCACTCCCCTACAGAGGAATAAGTGCAGAAAATGGACGGATGGGCGATGTTACAGCCCAGTCTGTAACTAACTTTATGCATTACAAAGTGCAAAATCACACCCCTTTAGAAACATCAACAGGAACCCCGTGTTTGCATGCCCTTTACTCATCTTTAGTGATTGCACGGGGATGCAGGAAGCCATGAAAATACACCGATCAGCCACAACATTATGATCACTGACAGGTGAAGTGAATAACATTGATCATATTGGTACTATGTGGTGTTCTGCTGGAAAACCTTGGATTTTGGCATCTGTGTTGATGACACTTAGACACCCAAATAAACATTGCCCCAGAACAAGCACACTCCCTCATGCAACTGGCAATCCCAAATGTCACTGGCCTACCCCTGCAGGAACATGCACCCCACCACATGGCAAAAACATCAAACAATCAGGAACATGTTGAGGAACATGACAATGGCCCAAGATGTTGATTTGACCTCCAAACTTCCTAGACCCCATTCTGATCAAGCATCAACAGGATGCAGTGGAACAAGTTTGATTGACAGAGGCCCCACTGCACAAGCCAGAGTACCCAAAGGATCCACTGCCAACGTCCTGGTGCCAGACCCCACAGGACACCCTGAGAGGTCCTCTTGTCTATTCAGAGCATTTATGACCACATAAGGGGGACCAACACAATCTTAGGCAGGTGGTCATAATGTTATGCTTGATCGGTGTATGTATAGATCTGTATTAGAGGAGGCAAAGGCATAGAGTTACACAGAAGCCATTCCAAGGCATGCAGGGATTATTTCCATGAACAGATCTTCTAAATATGTCATTTTGATTAACAGATTTAAGGGAAGTTTTTAAGGAGAAGGACTTCAACAGGTGCACATGTTGGAAAAGCACTAAAATGCAGACAGAAGTGTAAAACGTCTCCTGTCAGGAAATACCAGAGGTAACATTAAATGCCTATATTACCACTCAAGTAAACTGTTTTGCGAGCATGTGTACATACATTTACCGGGAACATCATACTTTGCGGGTGCTCTGTGCCTGGAGCTGATGACTGTATCAAGAAATATGTGACAAGCTAACATCAGCTTGGCTCAAAAGTAGGGGAAAAAAAGAAAGCATTCACAGCCGTCTGAAGCCAAAGCTTTAGGCTCACAGGGATTACTTTAACATATGTTTACCTCAATATGTGAAACCATGTTTGGCTTTGTTTAAAATGAGCCGCTGACATTGCACCATTATATATAACAGAAATAAGGGAAAGCATGATATATCCCCTTTAACCCTCAGTCACATTTTAACTCCCCATGGGCCAATTTTTCACTGCAATATAAAGTCTTTAACCTCTATGGAAACAGCACAACCCTGGTTAGAAGTAGGGAGAGCTCAGAAAGGTCTTTTGTGCAGCATAACAAAGTTATAAAGCCATAAATCATCAACAAAAAAAAAAGAAATAAATTTTAAAAAATCAAATCAACATGAACAAGTGTTACCAATACTCTGGAAAAAGATACTGACTCTACGTACGATACATATTTTCCTACTTTTTTTCCATAGTTTTCTCCTATCTACTCTAAACAGCCTTCAGTTCAATCTTGGTGGCAGCTGAGTTGCTAATGGTTTTACGGTTGCACTAAAGAGCACAGACTGTTGTTTTTTTTTTACAGAACCTGGTCCAAATGGTTTATTTTTTAGTGATTTTTTAAATTACGTATTTAGAAAATATCATGATTTTGATTAAATTTTCTGACAAAACTAGAGATACATCAAACATGATTAGTTACCATCTGAAAGTTGATTCTTTCTGCTTGTACAGTTTCTGTCTCTGATAAATAATGTAATTTTGGTGATTTTTAGAAATACAACATGCCTTTCCAACCCACCGGCAGGTTTTTTGGTTCAGGCGGTTAAAGGAACTTGTCTAGGAGTGTATTATCAACTATTTCCTTAAGTGTATCAAAGTTTTTTAGATTGATGAGGATGCGTGTGTCCTACTTTCCAAACTACATTTGCTTTCAACTTATTTTTTAAAAATCAGCATGCAGACGGTTGAAACTTGTTGACTGGAGAACATTTAGTCGGTATGTTTATGAAGCTAAAATTACTTCTCATCTCTGTGATAATTCAGTTAAAAAGACAGATTGTTTTGAAATATATCACATATCACGTGTTGGCAAGAATCTGCACATACAAGATTTAAGAGTAAACTGCTGAACAACATTGTTTTTGATTTTTTTGTTTTGTTTGTGGGTTTTAGTCTCCATCAATGGAGCTCCAGATCCAAAGCTGCTCTGAAGCCAACTGTCACATGTCTGATGTCAAAACTTCACTCCAGAAATATCTTCAGAGGAGGGAAAATGAAACAACCCATGTTGCTCACTGTATTACACGCTACAATGATGTAACTTTAAGGAAAGCTTAAATGTTAACTAATCTGAGGCAACTTTCATGACGGTTGATCTGTTTCTGTGCTGTCAGAGACTAAAACTAGAGGCTTCCTGTGAGAAAACATGTGCACGGATACATACACTGATCAGCCACAACATTATGACCACTGACAGGTGAAGTGAATAGCATTGATCATACTGGTAGTATGTGGTGTTCTGCTGGAAAACTTTGGATTTTGGTATCTATGCTAATGAGACTTTGACATCCAAATAAACATTGTCCCAGAACAAGCACACTCCCTCATGTAAATGGAAATACCAATTTTGACTGGCCTACCCCCGCAGAAAAATGCACCCTACCACATGGCAAAAACATCAAACAAACAGGAACATCGTGAGGAACATGACAGTCACCCAAGATGTTCATTTGACCTCCAAACTTCCTAGACCCCATTCTCATCAAGCATCAACAGGATGTAGTGGAATAAGTTTGATTGACAGAGGCTCCACTGCACAAGCCCAATGGTTCAGAGCATTTTTGACCACATAAGGGGGACCAACACAATATTAGGCATGTACTGGAAAATTATGCCTACAATTAGCAGGTAGCATTTCATTGTTTAAATTGCAGACAGACTGAAATAACACATAACCACAAACTACATGGATTAGGAGGAATAAATGTCTCTACTTCCTCCAAACAGCGAATACAAATTTTGGGAGCAGCTCAGAATAAAGGCTCTGCTTCTTGGCAGTGATCGCGGCTGACCCCAATCAACTGTAACTACACTAATATGGCAGTGCAGCAGACATTTGTTTTCATGCTCCGAGACGAGACCTTGGCAGGTTCATTGCTCAATTTGAAACTGAGCTTCAGTTACAATCTGCAATCTGCTCATGGCGCAGAGACAATACCGAAGCCAGACTCTGCAGTTATCTTTGGAACAATCCTGCGTTCGCCAATCAGTCATGCCAATAATGTGCAACTGACATGAGGCGGAAGTTGAGTTAGAGGGCAGGAGGAGGGTGGCTCAGATGAAACAGATGAAACGGGCGAGAGGAGGAAACTTGGGATTCTGAGGTGAAAACCACCAACAGCACAGTAATTACTGTCCATTTATTTCAAAGGAGATAAGCGGTGTGACAGAGGATAGTGTGGATTTCTCTCTGTGAGAACCCGATGCCGTGCGGCTCACAATGAAAGGAAGGACAGACGTGGCGGAGGGGAGAGACGGCAAGAGAGTGGTAGAAGAGACAAAAAGGGGGGATACAGAAAAGGGGGAGGTAAAGACGAAAGACAGCGAGACCGTGTGAGGTTACGCGACTTCCATTAGTCGTCCGTTGTCTTCCAAGAACTGGAGCAGCAGCTGGATCAGATTGCACTCCACTCAAACAAAGAGCTTTGGTTATTTGAGTCCTCTGCCATTGTACCAGCTAAATTTCCCAAGGCAAATGTTGACAGAGAAAATTGATATTGAGTGCAATATTATTCTCCACCGATCACAAGGCATTTCCTTCACTAAAGTTGGTATCTGTGATGTCTGCACGGGTCAGCGTTTACTTTCAACACTGGACTCCAACGGACAGTAGAAAAACGGCCAGTATTTCAAGGATTACACACCAAAATTGCACCAAATTAAACTTGCTGATACAATATGTGAAGGTGTTTTACCTGCACCACTAAAACACATCTTAATTAGACATTTCCACAATGTTTTACGATACATTTTTTGACAAAATTAAGTCTTGCTTGTGAGCCATAAAGCTCAAGGCATCTCCATAAATCAATACACTCAGTACCCAGTAAGCAGTGGGTAGTGGTTATGCACAGTATTTTAAATAAACCCTTAATCATTAGCAACCGCCTGGAAACACAAGACAATCCAATTCCCTATAGACGCACGCCTATGGACTGTAATCCCTCATGTCTGTGAGAGAAAAGTTCAACGGTCAACTTGTCACTAGAAAATAACAGCCCTGCAGAGAAAAGTACAGTGCGCGCAAGTACAGGCAGCCAGAAGTGTAGATACTCACACAGAGAAATGTTTGAGCAGAGTCAGGCTGATGACATGTGGAAGATTAAGGCCGGATATGCTTCAAACTACGTCTAAAGGTTCGTACCTGTTCTGAAAGAGGGGCGGGCGACAACCCGGTGCCAAAAAAATCTATCAGATGGAGATAAGAGCTCACATTTTTGTTTGAGAGAAATGTTCAGATCCTACTTTCACACCTGCACAAGGTGTGCAGGATGAATGGACAGTTTTGGAAAGTTACGCATATGTTGGACAACTGACCTTCAATTTAAAGGGTTCAGCTGCTCTTTGATGATCTAACGAGAACTTAGTTTGAAACATACTGACACTCTGAGGGAGGTGAAAAAAGATGTTTGTCCACTTGCATTAGTAATGATCTTGTTGTGGTTTGAATGACGTTAAAGTTAAAGCCTCAGGTGAAGCAGTATTTACTACAGATTAGGGTATACACACCTACTAATTTTGCAGTAGGTATTGCGTAGACTCACCTTGAAATGTACTCTGATTCACATCTGTCAGTAGTGTGCTGCAAGTCAGCTTTTTTTTTCTAGAATGGCAAAGGCATAAGCCCCTGCCTACTCTGCCTCTAAATGGTTAGTTAATTTAATTTATAAGGCTGGTTAGGTTTGTTAGGTTTAGGCGAACCATTTCTTGAAATGCCCTGGGTGCACCTTGCAGCACCTGGGCCGTCTTTACAGCTAGTTTGTAAATATGTATTAAGAACTGTCAATTTCAGCTGTCACATATTATATTTTGTAAATCAGCTTGTTAAAAGAGTAATTCCATGCTAACTCACCTAGGGCCTCACAGTTGAGGTCATGGATTTTCTTGAAAAAAAAATCAGGCAAAAACTTCTACCCAAACCACGGAAACTTCCGAATCCCACAGCTCTACTCCAAATACTTTTTGAGTTATGATTTTTTTTTAAATAGGGCCTCGGTGTTAAATTTGATCACTTCAGCGATTCTTTTACAGCCTCACCAGTTGCTTATTTTTCACAGGATTTGGCTGATTTTTTGTACTGAATATCCCAGAAACCTCAAGAAAAAGTTTGAACTTGTAATCATGTCAATAGCTTATGCTGATTTTTTTTTTTTTTTTACAGTAATTAAAATAGTACAAATCTATCATTTATCATCAAAACAAAATATCTTGGGATTTTCAAAAATTCATATCTTCACTAATATTCGCTCATTTCTTTTTTTTGTTGTGGGCAGAAACAAGTTAGTTTTGTCAAACCAAAATGTCATTTGGTGCTACAACAAAAACTGACTGCCACAGATCTTCCTAAAATTAGCTTTGGAGCTGAAAATCCACTTTTTAGAACATTTTAACAGTATTTCTTTTCAGGAAGGATTGTTTTGATTTCTTTTAAACTTTTTAAAGGGAATGTCTTCATATCCATTTAAAACATATTAGAAAATTAAACATGTTATATTACTCCTTCATTTAAACATTTTATGAAAATGACACATTCTTCGTAGTTTTCAACGGCTTTAATATCACATTTGGTGGCTTTAATTTTCAGGTAAATATTTGTATTATGTTGATTTCAAGGTTACAACGTCTGTATGGTACCTGTTGAGCTATTTTGTCATTAGTTCATGAAATGCCTTGACTCTGCCTTGACAGTCCAATCCTGGGAGATTAATTACCAGTGCACAATGACATGAATTTTGAAGAAAACAGCGCGCATGCTCCGGATGCACTCCTGACCTGATGGGCCTTGTCTGGTTTTGGAAACTGCAGACTCCTTCACTGTGAGAACTGTTGTTTCTTCTCTTGATGGTGGCTGCAGACCCACCTCTGATCACCTATGATGATCCTCCACATGAACTTAAGCTCATCTTGGCTGCTGACTGACACAGAATGTGACATTTTCTTCTCTGCTCCATCGAGAAATCACAAATGTGTATCCATCAGTGGTCACAAAACGGACTCATGACAGTTACTGCTCGCACGTTCCTGCAAACTTTTAGATCAACCTTCATATTCATGCCTTTGGCCTGTGTATGACCAGTGATATTTGCAGACTGCCCTTTGACAAATACTATTAATTTTAGAATGTTGGAACAGACTGGCTGATTCTATCTGCTGCAAATCAGCTGTTCCAAGAGATGGTTTCCAAAAGAAAATGCTGGTCCATAGACTTGCATGGTAAGAGAGAAGCTGTCCAATTTCCATGTGTGGAGAGAAAAGACTCACTTCACTCAAAATACATTATGCAGTTGACTTACCCTTTGGTCTTTGGGCCAGTATTCATTGCAAGATCCGCACCTCTTCTGCGTTTAATGTTAATTACATAATGATCCTTACTCCCTGGAGTCAAGCAGCAGAGAAGTTAAGTGAGGGTGCGCAAATGCTACTGGCCCAGTTTTAGGTTGAACGAAATATGCAAGAGTAGTCTTGCATGTCACTTTTTTTATAACCAGGTGGCTGAAAAACAGAGCTGGCGTGGAAGAGCCAAAACCTGCAAGCCGCTTGAGGATGGCTCCAAAGGTGATTCAATCTCCATAGACGTCCATGTTAAAATGGTTAAATTTACAGCAGAAATAAGCATAAGTTTACAGCCTGGTACAGAAGAATGGTTTTGTTGTCCAGTTCTCCATTCATGACAACTGCATGTATATAACTCACCTGTTTAAATTGGATTAAGGCTTAAGATTATGCGTAATTGAGGGGTGTTTACTCCACTCATGCTCCACCCCTTTGCTCATTTTTGGATTAGCTGGGTGTTCGGTGAAGTCAGGCACTGCCAAGATGGCCACAACACTGAGCTTCAAAACTGCTGATCAGGAAACCTATGGGAGCCTTCACTGGAAGTTTGGAAGTTCTTTTTATACAGTTTATAACACGGGGCATTTATCTTCTGCTGGACGGGCAGCTGGGAACATAAACGGGAACATAAATTAAGATTATACCTACTTTTCCAGGCACCACTACACCACTGGTTATACCCTGAAAGAATGTAATGGCAGCCAGATTACATTTTACATCAGTAATTAGCCAGTGTCAGTGGTGTGGCTATAGGGATGACAAATTTGGTTTATCGGTAGGTCGGCTGGCCTACCACTTTGGTCAAAACTGAAATATTTCAACAACTATTGGAGGGATTGCCATGAAACGTTTTGCATATATTTATGATCCTCGGACGATAAATCCAAATGGTGACTTTTCCTCCGGCACCACCACATAGCTGAAAATACAGCAGTAAGACACTTACTCCATGATCACATCAGACCTGGAGGCGACACATCTGTCATAAAAACCGCTTCATGAGAGGAAAAACTGACAGAGCGACTTCATATATACTTTATATACTGTATTACAAGGAAAAATAAAAGTCTCAGCAATCCTACTTAGTGAATCCAGGCACATTTCTACCTCCGTAACTAATTTGTTTCATAATATATTTGTCGTTGTGTGATGAAATTTCTATGGGAGGGTATCAATGATCGCCAATCTGACACCAAATCCACGCACAATGATTAGGCGTAACAAAAACAAAACATGCAAGCAGCCTATGAGCCGTGATAACAGGCCACACATGTCCTGATGCATCATTTTACAGACATTACCAGCAGCAGATAAAGTCAGGCATCACAGCAGAGCCTCACACATACATTAAACATGACATGTGAATAAATGAAGAGTAATTTCTGAGAATCTTGTGCTACCTTCAGCAGAGGAAAACCTCCTCGATGCAAGCGGTGGCATTGAACATGTAAACCTTTTTACTCACCTGATCTGCTCTTTTTTCTGTCAACTCTTAATTGGAGATGGAACTTAAAGGTTGGCTTATCTCAACAACATTTACACACAGATGCATATTCTCAAATATACACAAAATAAAATGGGACGTGTAAAGCATCAACATCTGTATTTCTTACAGATGTACACAATCTTGAACCTAACAGCATGTATAAACTCAAACTTCCTCGGTTTATCCTCTTTCTCAAACACTCACCCTAACACTTAACAGACGCCGGAATGTAGGAAATACATGGCGCCCGGTTTTGTTTTCTTTCTACAGCGTGCACTTCCCCCTTAGGCACATCCAAAGAAAATATTTGTGTCTGAAACACTCCGAAAGGTTCAGGGAATAATTCATTTCAGGGCTTCGTGATGAAAACAGATTGCTAATTCTTTTGACTTAATTTCCCCCTGTTTATTTAAAAAGAACAAACAAATATGCTGCAGAATTTGCACACGCATTGACAAAAAAAATGTGAGCCGGGTAATTTTGTTTGTGTTTTAATATCGTCTTGCTCTTCTTGTTTTTGCTGTTTTTCACACTCAGTGGTATTTTGTCCCGGCTGCCGGCTGAATGAAAAATAAAGCACAAACAGACGGAGCATGTCTGAACATGGTGTGTGTGTGTGTGTGTGTGTGAAAACAACGTTTTCACAATGTTATCAAGACCTCAGATGACAGAACGTTCTTTATAGCACCCCAACAAGCAGGGAATGTTCCCACTACATTTAAAGAAAACATTTAAATCGAATGGTCAAAGAACAGTTTAAGGATGTTTATCACTTCAAATAAGTTAGAAGTTAGAAGTCAAAAGTGAACCAAGACAGAACATTTTAACATTCAAAGGATGTTAGGAGGATTTTGTCAGATTATGTTACACGATAACAAACGAAGAACCAGCATTCAAAAGATGTTTTCAAGATGTTCTCGGGGCCTCAGATGACAGAATGTTTTTTAAAGAAATGCTCCTGTAATGTGACGTATGTTCAACAGAACATTCTGTCGCTTCGCTTGGCGGAGGTAACAAGAAAGTTCTAGCTGGGATGTTCATGTGCTGCCATATAACAACAAAGGTGGAACATTCTGGCTGCAACGTTATGGATATTCTTCTATAAAACATTCTCACACTGTTCTATGATAACAAAGGAAGAACGTTTTCAAACCAACAATTAGACCACATTCATTTCTATGATGTTACGTGATAACAAAGGAAGAATGTTTTCAATGCAACAGACAGTTTTGAGAACGTTAACAGTCCAACAATGCTTTCAATAAACATTTTTAGACCATCTTTAGTTATCCTACCTTTAACAAGAACATTCTGGGAATTAATAAAAACTTCCTGCTGAAAATATTAGTAGAACTTTCTCAGAACGTTTTTGGAATGAAAAAATTCTATCTGGAGATTATGTAAGCACCGTAAATGAACCTTGTCTAAATTGCGTCAACATGAGATGCAGCTTTAATCCACTGACTAGCCGCTTATTTATTGATACACAGGAAATTTTAATTGGGGGCATTTCAGGGTTCTCCGACATATGTAAGCAAATATTTACACCTGTGTGTGTCGACGCACTTGTTGTGGCTCTCGTTTCATTATCTCAAGACAAACCTCATTAATAAAATGTGCCCAAAATACATAACGAGTACGACAGACACAAAGAGTGTGTGCACGAGAAACACTGAGGCGGTACGTAATCCACAACTCAAAGCCTCTGGAAACAGTATGGAAATATCCATCTACACGGGATCATTATGCAAAGGCAACAATAAACTGGTTCTGATGATAAACAGACTGTCATATCTCTATACCCGAGCCAGAGGGCAACACATTCTGTGACATCCATCTTCTTTAAGTAACGCTGCTCATAATGGCACTGCGCATGGTGGGAGCAAAACACACTCACACACACACACACACACAAGACAACATACCATTGCAAACACACACAAGTTGGCAAACACACAGTATTAATATTCTCGGTTGCTCTCTCTTTCTCTGCCTGACGCACACAGAGCAACGGCTCTCCCAGTATTTAATACAACTGGGTAACGCCAGGGGCGAGGCAGAAGTCATAATCATGAGTGTGTTTAACAGCAGTGTGACAGGCGGATGCTGCTTCGGTGTAAGTAAAGAACATGTAAATAAGCAGGCTGAATTATTCAAGACCAGCTCGCACATGCCGGCTTCCCCTAACCTACCCAGATCAGGCGTGCCGGGATAATCTCCAAAAAAAAGAAGCTTTCTGTCAAGGTGCAAACATTCCTAACCAAGACGGAGCTAACTGGGAATTTTATTATGCGACGAATGTGGTTGGCTCACATGACATGGTTGTAAATCGAGGATTTTCAGATGCACATGTGGCGTCCATGAAGCCGTAGTGAGCTCAGAGGAGATGTGGTGGGATGACGGAGGAGTTGAGGGTTGGGTGTGACCAGATGTGGAAGAAATTCATAAAATAATCATTTAATTTATTAGTCAAGTGACATTTTCAGGCTAAGGGAATGGGTTAACATTGAAAAATTAATCCTTGTACTTGAGCAGCATCTCTCAGGGACATACTGTATGTCAGTATGTAATGTATGTATATGTATTGTAGGGCTTTTCTATATTTCACTCATCGATCATAATGTAGTCTTCAGGTAAAGGTCAATGTCTTCTCACAGGTTATTTCAATGATAATTCCAGTGCAGTTGGAGGGTTTTTCTGCTGCTACATCCATGTGATTGTCTTTCTTACTGGCAGTCAAAAGTATTGTAGGGAGAAATGAATCATGAGCTGATAGTTTTACCATTCAAATGTAAAATTCACTGTGGTTCTTTGTCTTATATGAAACTGTTGTAATGGTTTCACAAGTCAAAATTATCATTAAAGGGTAAATGCCAACTAATTTATGTTCGCTTCGTCGAAGATGGAGAAAAAAAGTCCATGTTCCATAGTTTTACACAGAAAAACATCAAATCCTCACATAAGACAAGCTGGAATAGAGGGAGTGTAATTTAACACACATGCTGCTACTGGAAAGCACCGCTGATAAAAAGAGGAATGCCTGGACACGGACTCTAATCCACACAAAAAAAACTTGTTAAATAGACAGATTTTTGATCTGAGTCACATCTTCCTTAAGCAAAACAAAACATTTGTGGTTTGGAGTCAGTGTTCTTGGTTTCCTGTTTTCTGAGAAAGCTGGCACAGCAAATATCAGCAGTGTGGCTTAATAATGGATTGTGAAAATTAGTTATCGTTTTAATAGCTTTATTAGCAGTTAATACATCATGTATTCATTCTGTATAGATCAGTTATAAGTCATTGATGAGGTTGTGACTGTTTATCCTTCCCTCCAATGGACCACACACCCTCTTCAACAACACACAGAGAGAATTTAGATCAAAATCTAAAAAAAATGAATTAACATTCATGACCGCAGACTTAATGGCTCATTAGTATTTATTAAACCCAGTGTCGAGGGTATAACGCATTGCAAAGTGGAGCTGAAGCGATTTGAAGAAAGCGTATGATTTGCAATTTTTCTGACAGATGTTGCAATTTGCGAAACATGCGATGGAGCTTTACCACATGAGATGCTGTCAAAAGCACGACTGTCACACAAAGAGGAGACATGAATTTGTAAAATAATCTAAAAAACTGTTTAAACCCTCGATCAGACACACTGCCTAACACATATCCTAGATTGAAGCAATTGTATTTTGTTAATTGCATTGTTTCAAATTGTGCTTTGAATACATTGCTGTAATCACATTACATTAATTTAGCGCATTACTGGTTCTAAATTCTGAAATTACATTATAGTTACAGTTACACCTTTTATTTTGAAACCTATACTATAACATTTTCCCATTAGCAGCTCTTTGGGTTGGTTTTCATCAAGTTTGCTATTGAAACATAAGATCTTGTGTACATCCCTGTTATCAGGATGGGAATTTGTTCTGATATCTGAGCATATATAAGGTTTAATGATATATTGTTCATTGACAATTACACCGATCAGGCATAACATTATGACCACCTTCCTAATATTGTGTTGGTTCCCCTTATGTGGTCAAAAATGCTCTGAACCATTGGGCACCCTGTCAGGGTGTCCTATGGGATCTGGCACCAGGACGTTGGCAGTGGATCCTTTGGGTACTCTGGCTTGGGGCCTCTGTCAATCAGACTTGTTCCACTGCATCCTGTTGATGCTTGATCAGAATGGGGTCTAGGAAGTTTGGAGGTCAAGTCAACATGTTGGGCCATTGTCATGTTCCTCAAGATGTTCCTGATTGTTTGATGTTTTTGTCATGTGGTGGGGTGCATTTTCCTGTGGGGCTAGGCCAGTAACATTTGGGATTGCCATTTGCATGAGGGAGTGTGCTTGTTCTGGTACAATGTTTATTTGGGTGTCTAAGTCTCATCAACATGGATGGTAAAATCCAAGGTTTTCCAGCAGAACACCACATAGTACCAATATGATCAATGTTATTCACTTCACCTGTCAGTGGTCATAATGTTGTGGCTGATCGGTGTATATGACAATGCATCCTAGGAGCCTAAAAGTAATGCAACAAGTAGTGTAACAAGTTATTTGCTACAGGGAGTAAATAAGTAATGGCTTTTTTCTTTTTTTAAATCAGTCATGTTATTTTGACGCGCCAGTGCGTTAATCGACCCCAGAGGGTTGGTCAATTAATTTCAATTAAAAAAAACTTTATTTGTGCCCTGGGGGCAGTTCAAGGCACGTTGGACACAGAATGGTAGCAACAACTGTACAATAGTAGTAGCAGCCATGTGGTAGTTAAAATAGGAAAAATTAAATTAAATTTATGAATTAAAAATGGAATATGCTGAGATAAGAATAAAGTAAAATATCATATTGACAACAATGAATGTACATAAGGTTCTAAATTGGTACAGCGGGGGAAAGTGACTTTATACATGAATTTAGCAGAATGGTTAAATAAGAAACAGAACTGCATTACACATTACACTTTTAAAAGGGTAATACATTCCTTTTTTTACTGGTTTACTTTTAATTTACTGTTGTTTGTAAATGCAGTAACACCAAAAAGCAAGGATAAACACAGATTTATCCTAAATTACTAACTAAATGGTCATTATTCAATGTGTAAAGGTGTTAATTAGAGCTTTATGTATCGTAAAGTGGCACTCACAATTACTTTTCTGTAGTCTTTTTTAGTTTTCTGTGAAGTTTTAGCTCTAAAAGCACTGGAAGGGAGAGAAATGACAGGCGGTTTCTCCCCTCTACAACTACACATTTTTAAAAGTGTGGCTGAAGTATTGGTGTATCCGCGAACACCTGGCCCTGCTTAAAATCCACCTTACATAAATTATAAGATGACAGGTTTCAAGAAGAGGATGAGCGCGGGCCTTCAGAGATCGCCCCCATCCAACTGGGAAATCACGGGAGCCGAAACTGTGGATAAGCACACAGGCAATTACAGCCCGACTAAACACACATCACATCATCAACCCGAACCACTCAAAGTGAAAATATACCCTCATCCCTTACTAACCTCATTTGCCATCAGCCACAGCACAACTGCTGTTTTCACACCCCCGAGCCTGCTGATTGGGCTGATCTTACTGATTGAGCCTCATTTAAGAAACATGTGGGAATGAGGCCTTTTTTTTGTTTTTATTATTTTTGCAAGATTACACACACATACACACATACACACAGAGAGAGAGAGAGAGAGAGAGAGAGAGAGAGAGAGAGAGAGAGAGAGTCATTTTTCCTCTGTCCTATTACCACAATAAACATCTGCAATAACAAATGTCTGCGAAATTGCAGCTTAAACCTCAGGGGCACCCACACACACACACACACACACACACACACACACACACACACACACACACACACACACACACACACACACACCACACTACACTGTCAGCTGCAGCACTGCCTTATCTGAACCGCACCCAGCAGTTTAAACGTGCCTCTCTCTTGCACTGGTTGATGTGATTAGTCAAAACATGTTCAACAGTAATCGCCCCAGGGAATCACATAAATATGCCCGACAAGTTGGTCGGCTGCATTAAAGAAAGAGGAGGAAGGAGGAAGGAGCAGGAGGAGGAGGAGGAGGAGAGGAGCAGCAGGGCTCTTTGCTGACCACCAGCGGGAGCAACGCGAGAGGCAACGTGAACCACCGGGTTTGGTTGATCTCATGGTTGTCGGGCATGTTTTTCACATGGGGCTTTCTAGTAAAGGAGTCAGTGTTTTGTTGTTATCTGATTGTTTTTTGAGATAAGGAAGTTGCTCTGGGGGAAACAAAGAAGAAGAAAAGTGAGTCTATAAGTCACTGATTTCATAATGATGACTAACCTTGTATCACTTCTGGTTTGGTTTCCTATATAAATCCAAGCAGGCAAATTTTTGTTCCTTATTTTGTTTAGGAACTGAGCAATTGCACAATTGAGGTTTGTTTGCTGACATTATTCTTGGTTTAGTCTGTATGGTTCTGCAAATTCTTTTCTTTTCTTTTTTTTACAATGCCCGCCATTGTGAGTTCATAAGGCACAAAACAAAGGTGGGCCTATAAGTCACTGATTTCGTAATGATGACTAACCTTGTGTCACTTCTGGTATTTTTTGCTAGATAAATGCAAGAAGACTAAATGTTCTTCCTAATTTTGTTCAATAACACAATCAAATGCAGGTTTGTTCACTGTTTTCTTAATTTGGGCTACAGATTTGGACTTTTTAACCAATGATTACCTTGTATTTATTGTTTTTACTGATTTTATGTATTATCTCATACTGATGGTTTTATGCGCTCTATTTATTATTTATTGCTTTGTGGTTGTTCACCTTTTCTGTTCATGCCCAGGGACAATAGATGCAAATTAGCTGCTAGCTAACTCTGGTGCAATTACTTTTAATTGTGCACAGTCCCTGCAAAATAAACTAAATAAACTAAAAGCTGGCTAACCGGCCACACACACGCACAGAAATGGACAATCACTGTTTTTACTCTTTGCACATCACCAATTTGCACTGTTTTTATTGTTATTATTATTATTGTTGCCTTTTATCCCGTGCTTTTGTTATTTTTTTTCTGCATCTCTCTTTTTTCTGTATATATTTTTCTTATATTCTGTATGTATGTTTAATGTGCTGCTGGTTGCTTGAATTTCCCTCGGGATCAATAAAGTACCTGCCTACCTACCTACCTAAAACTAAACTAAATATGCATTGTACGTCTGTGTGGTTCTGTAAAATCTTTATTTATTTATTTATTTTACAATGCCTGCCATTGTGAGTTTATAAGTCAAAAAACAAAAGTGAGGCTATAAGTCACTCATTAATAATGATGACTAACCTTGTATCACTTCTGGTTTAGTCTCTTATATAAATCCAAGAAGACTAAATGTTGTTCCTCATTTTGTTACACAATCAGATGCAGCTTTGTTCACTGTTTAGACTACAGATTTAGACTTTTTCACCCATGGTTACCTTGTATTTATTGTTTT
>OMNN01088121.1:0-15433 GCA_900302755.1 Chromis chromis
TATATAAATGAAATACAAGTATACAGGATAATTCAAACAAAGAAAACAGAACAAATAGTTGAAAAAGCAAAAAAAATAAAATAAAATACATACATAGTTAAAGTTATATAAATGATGCATTATACAGAAATTATTGAGGTGACAGGTTGAAGGCAGTGCGGAACAGGTGTGTTTTTAATTTGGTCTTGAAGGTGGAAGGGTCAACGGTGTCGCGAATGTGTTGTGGGAGTGAGTTCCAAAGGGAGGGGGCGGCAACAGAGAAAGCTCTGTCCCCCCAGGTTCGGTGCCTGGTCCTGGGGACGGTCAGGAGGTTTGCATTGGTGGAACGGAGGGGACAGGACGGGGTGTAGGGGTGGAGCAGGTCTTTCAGGTAAGAGGGGGCCTGGTTATGGAGTGCTTTATGGGTGAGTAGGAGGATTACATGCTGCTTTGGAAAAAAAAAAAGACTTACAATATAAACATGAGGGTAAGTAGATATAAGTGAGCAGCTGTGGTCATGGATTTGCTGGGCACCAACACGTCTTAACCTCTAGGTTCAACCCAGGAGGTTTGTAAGTATGCCTCTTACCTAAAACAACTGCTTCACAAGAATGTAAACAAGTAGAGGTGGAACAAGTGGATGTGGTTTGGAGTCCTGGAGCTGTGTTGTAGGGGTGGGAATACTGTTCTGATTGGCTTTTGCTCTGTTCACTTTAAAGATAGTTTAAAGGTGCCCTTGCTGAACTAGGATGTTTATTTCTCACTGAGCTCATGACTTACTGGTTGTTAAATTTTAATCAGAACAGTGGGACACTCAGCTTGATAAGCGGGAACCTGATGTTTTCACGAATTTCTCTTCCATCTGTCTGTAGCAGTAGATACACGCCTCACTCAAGGACAACAGTCACTCATGTTTTATATCACATTTGTTCACGTCAAAGGTAACTGGCCAATGAGACTCGGTTGCGTTCAAGTCCAT
This sequence comes from Chromis chromis, assembly GCA_900302755.1. Classification (NCBI taxonomy): domain Eukaryota; kingdom Metazoa; phylum Chordata; class Actinopteri; family Pomacentridae; genus Chromis; species Chromis chromis. The sequence goes on from OMNN01088121.1 coordinate 959, forward strand.
CCTCTGTCCGGGGTTGCTCCAACCCGAGAAGATAAATGTGAATTACATCCGGAAATCTGGGCTCCTTTTGACTGAGATCCTGCGAGAGCTCTGTCACTCCGAGCCCAGCGCTGCATTGCTTTACCTGTGACCATAATAAATTGTTCATCTGAGACCTGAAGGATTCTCCGACTCATTCGTGGGCAGTCAATAAAAGAACCTAACAATACTTATGTTGTGCAACCAACATTCAATTCCACAAAGCCTTTTTTTTTTTTTTTTTTTTTTTACAAGTTCTTTGTGCTTTGAGAATCAATGTAGAGCACCAGGGTTTCAGACCAAAACAAAAAAATAGTGGAAGCTTGTCGTCAACTTAACTAACGTTATGCTCACTTCACCTGTCCCTCCTTTTCTCCACTAGTGTCTGTTTACAGGGCAAAAATATGATGGACCGGGTCTGCTCGTGAACGGACCGGAGCAGGTCCATGTGTGAAAACAGACACTCAAAGACTGGAGCTGAACACATACGAGTGAAGAAGTAGCAGAGAAGAGCTTAGAAACAGCAGTAGAGGCTCTCACACTGAGCTGAAATAAAATAAGTGCACATAAATTAGGTAAATAGCAATTTTTTGTTTTTTTTTAAGTGTACTTTTTTTGACTACACTTTCGCCTCTCCATTGCAGTGTAGGAGGCCACTCTTGGTCTGTTTGTAAATGCAGGGACGGCCAACTGTTTCCAAGGGAGGGACTCACATGCACTAAAATGCAACATGGACGCATGGCCAGACCGGCTGCTGTTTTAAAACACACAAAGGAGGTGTGACTTCCAGCTAGAATTGTTTTTTTTATAAAAACATTCTGAAAAAGTTCTGCAAAGTTCTAGTAATGTTTTTAAAGGCAGGATAAAGTTCTCTAAAGACACTCCAATAGTGTTCTTAAAACATTTTTCAAATGTTGTATTGAGAATCCTCTTCCTTTGTTATCATGGAACAATGTTTTTTAAGAAGAATGTTCTCAACAACAACATCCACAAAACATTCTCAGAATATTGCAGGCAAAATGTTTCACCATTGTTAATATATCAAATTACAAGAATGCTTCATAAAAACACATTCTGTCGTCTGAGACCTTGGTAACATCCTGAAAACATTTTCTGAATGTTGGTTTGGTAGCATTCTTCATAATCTGACATTGTACAAGCATCCTCTGAATGTTGAAATGTTAGATCAATTTTAACCTCATAGGAACATTATTCGAAATGATGAATATCCTTCAAACGTTCTTTGAACAAGATCAACATGTTTTCTTCAAACATTATTACAACTTGTAGGATTTTTTAGCTAGTGTTGTGGGGATGTTCCCTGCTTGCTGGGTTCAGTCTCTGCTAAGTACCCCCTTACTCCACAATATTTTTACATAGCAGATAGCTGTATGTTTCCATATTAAACTTATAGTTATGCTCAACATCTCATACCAAATCTGCCAGGCTACATTTTGGTGAAATGTGTTAAAACATCTTGATTTCTGTAATATTTAACTCAGTGTAGACATCATACAGCCTCAGTGAAGAGCTGAAACAAATTAATACAGGATTATATATAATACTGTCAAAAACTGTGTGATTATTTGTTAAGACTTAAAGCTACTTATGAGGAAACAAAAGGGGCTAAAGCTCCATGTTATGTGGGTCCAAACTACACACTGTAATAGAAGTGTTGTTAGAGCAAAGGATGCATCCTGGCCTGTACACGACCAAATCAGTGCTGTCTAGGCTGTGTTTGTTTATCTTTATCCATCCCTTTTACATGGATTGTTTGCTCAGCCTACATGCTCTTTTTCATGCAGTTTATTGAGAAGCACATTCATCTTTATGTACTTGAATATATAAAGACAATAGTATTGACTTAGCACATACAGTTTTCTGATATGTGCTGCTGAGCTAAAACCCCACTCGCCTGGCACTCCAACTAAATTAAAACAAACAATAGCAATATTTGTCCAAAGTGTTTCTATCAGGACTGCCTCCTTCATGGAGTTGGAATAAACAGCGAGTGGAGTCTATCCATCACACTCTTCAGGGGCAGAATGACAATTGAGTGGAGGGGGTGAGGAGTGGAGAGGAGGATGATAGATTGAACTGCTTTGACTAATACAGGCACAGGGAGACGTTTCACGGTAGCTGTCCTCTCTACCCTCACTCTCCTGCTGCCTCCACATCACCGCTTCAATCCATCTCACACTCAGATGTCTCAATGCCCCCCTACTCACCCAAACGCATGCAGTCAGCACACAGAACACACACACACACATGCATGCACGGCAGAGTTAGGTTAGGGCTATGACACGCTGACATTTGCCAGGCAGGAAGGTGTTGTGAATGATAAGGGGAGGGAGGCATGAGTGATTGTGAAGCTCCTTGCTGTGGCTCCCTCTGAGACATCCATTAGATTGGAGGAGAATTGATGGGGACATTTGTCTCTCTGAACTGAGTTTTTTTCTCCATTGAAGTTCAAATCACGGGGACTTTTAGAGGAGGGAGCAGCAGGGGTTAGACATTTCCTGTCCTGTCGTGTGCGGTGTCTCGGCCTGTGCACTTAGCCGCTTTGTCGCCTAATGAGGCTCTCTGCTGCGTCTCTTCCTGTCCTGGGTCCTTTGTTTCCTGCCCTGTTGATGCAACGTGCGTCTTGACATTTCCTGTCACACCACACGTGCATTCATATTCAGAATGTATTTCGTTCGCCGTCATCATTTCGTGTCATATCTAGATGGGAAAGTGCACCTTTGCAAAGCTGCGTGTGTTTGCAAAACTGCTTCATCTGCAGTTTGGGTGGAAAGTTTGAGATCATCTTATTCAGCTCCAGATGTCATTCCACTGAAGCTGGTAAAAGTTTGTAACATTATTGGTTCCTGTTCTCTTTCAAACTTAATAAAACATGTTTAGTTCACGTTTTAAAATGTCCCTCTCTGTTTCACGTGTAGAGGTCAACCACTGCCTTCAAAGTCGAGCTCATTTATTGTGAAGCACGTGTAGCAAGTGGTTAAGCTTCACTGTGTGTCACATTGCCCTCTCCGCCATAAGAGAAGGGGGGTAGGGCAAGTTTGACACAACAGTGCTTCATTACCAGCCAATAATGGCCACACAAGGTCAGCAGTAAAGGCTCTGGAGAGGTGGGACCAGCATCTCCTGGAAATCCCTGATGCCACAGATTCTCTGGCAGCCTGCAGTATTATGGCGCCACTGTCGGGAATCAGCTGGATGATGTTTACGAGGACACAAGCTAGTCAGCTGGCTTTCAAATGTGAACTGGAATCTACATACCAAAACAGTGAACAGACACAATGTTTACGTATGTCTCAGATCATGCTGTTGTTTTATTGTTTATTTTTATGGCTGTATCAGGACATTCATGATACTGAGTAGATTTTTAATAATGAAATGATGTAAGGTATTGCATCACTGTTAGTTCACCACAGCCACTGGCAAACTAACAGAGAAAACTTTGATGGTCACATCTGGCTGATTATACAATCTGCTTTAATAAGGTCAAAATTACGACGCCCCTGAGATCTCCCGCTGCAGTTTAAGAAAACACATGCAAACTCAAGCAAAACAAGAATCTGCAGTGATTTGACACAGCCGCAGTGCTATAATAGCATCTCTACCATTCTGAAAGATTGCATAGATGCATGTGCTTTAGCCTTTAAGCTACATGCAATTTGACAAGACAATAAAAAGATAATTGGAGTTTGGATCACACAATTATTTTCATATAATCTGTCAGCTTTGAAGAATATAATATATCCATGGAAAGGATTTGGTTGGAAAGGATAGGACAAAATCATGTGGCAGGAATGTCTTAATATGTCACCTGCAGCGTTATAAAGACATATGAATCTCACATTTACTGCATTTTTGATTTCCTAAAATGGAATTTGTTCATTTAATATAGAGATTGACTCTTTCAAAAACTACGGCCACATAAGTTTGCGTCCTTTATTATGTAACTCGGCAGCAGTGGGGGAGGACATGCATATATTTATTTATGCACGCCATTGTATGTGTGTGCATAACTCAGCTATGTGTCTATGCAACCATGCACCACCCTATCTATTAATTGACGTAGAATCTCTAAATGTCACCCCGAATCAATTCATCATCTCAAATATGGCTGCCGTGGCTGATTTAGGGGAAATACTCAAATGTCATTTCTTTCCTCCAGTGTGTGTGTGTGTGTGTGTCTGTCTGTGTGTGGTCAGAGTGGCATGTGCTGACAGAACATCCCTACACTTGCTGACTACTTGTGAACAGGAGGGGAGAAGTGACAGTCAGAAATATTTTTCCTCCACTCATCACATGTGAAGCCATGACTTTGACAGTGATCTTGGAAAAAGGAAAACATGGAGAGACCCCCACCTACGTATTCTGTGTGATGGTGGGAGGTGGTGGTGGAGGTGGTGGGGGGGACGTCAGGTGCTGAAACATGATGTCTGACGTCGCAGGGAGGAAGAGATACATCGAGGAGAGAGGAGGGAGGAATAGTAGATTTAAAAAAAAAAAAAAGAATCAGTGACGCACAAGTCACACCTCATACTCACAGGACTTATCTCCTTGGCAACTATCTCCGCCTGCTTCAACTCGCACCAATTGAAATTGCCTCTGTCTGTGTGTTTCCATCTCTTTCATTAGCTGTCTCAAAGTTAATGTGCCTTTGAATGAAATTACGCATTCTGTCTGAGTGCCCCTACACAGAGTGGCCTGTCTAATTTTATCTCCTTTTGGACAGACTTGAAACAGAAACACATATTTCATGAGGCTGCCAACAGAAACACTGTCAACCTTGGACTTCAACACCCCTCTCGAACACAGCAGAATTTATTTGGTGCGATCGGGCTGAGTGTCCACTGCCAGACGAGACGTGATAGTGAAGTGCTAGATGGAGACTGCTAGCATGCCTCCACTGGCCAAGAGAACAAGGCAGAAATTTACACGGGTGTTATTTTTGTCGCTCCACCCTGCAGTGCCACCCTGCATGCCCTCTGCCTGCCATCACGCTGCCCACTGGCACCGAGCTAATGATGTCATCATTTCAAGCCATTTCTCAGCTGGACCTCTTGACCTCTTGAGCTTGTGCCGGGGACATATTAATGATGATGTGTGGTGTGCAGCTGTGGACATGACAAAACAGTATCATGCCAAGATGCTTGAGAATGCCTGAGTGCTGCAAAAAAAAAAAAACATTTGAGAAACTATTATGATTGACATTTGAACTGCTTGAAAATGCTGAACTCCTTGGCAATACTTGGCAATTTATTGGCGCTGACAGCCCTGCAATAAAAAAGGAAACACTCAAGGACTGGCCTCCTCCGAGCTCAAGGGAAATGGGTTCATATTTGCAGCTGAGGAGAGAAATCAAAGCTGATGATGTATGGTTGGGTTAAAACATAACCAACACCCTGGCCTCAGATGTAACCCATCTGACTGAGAGGAGCTGACCTCTGGCTGATGTAATAGCTGTGATCTGTCTTTGCTCTGTCAAAACACAAAAAGCATGGCGGTTTTCCTATGATGTGAGCGGCGACTGGTCCACACAGGAAACTTGTGAACTGTCCTCACATCCTCAAAACTCCTTCCGTGATGATGAGATAAGCCGGGACACTTCTTGTTCCAATCCAGAAGAGCCATTATTTTGCTTCAGCTGCTGAGGTCTGGGAGGCAGCTGTCAGAGAGAAAGGCCTGTCAATCAGCCCGTCCCTCTGGCAGATGACAAGGTCATTAGGCTTCATGTGACTTCCACATCCCTGCATCAGCAGATTACAATTCATTTGCCACGTTAGCATGTGCACATAAAGCTACATGTGATACTGCCAGCTGTGCCGTTTGTCCATACTGTAGCGTATACGGAGCTCCACACACTTCCACGAGATGATTTCTTACTTCATTATGTAAATCACAGCTCTCACTGGAAATCCCTGGTTGTATTTTAGCCCGTCAATCAAGGCAGATCTATTTTTGCATGTGCCTGAACCTCGGGGACTTCTGCCGTCACTGAGCGCACTAAATGTGTGACATCTTCACAATGGGCTCTCTGCAGTGGTTTTGTAGTCACTCCATAGAGGATTTTAGACCCACTTTCCCAGCAGATCCTTAGTGGGAATAAAACAGACAAACCTTGTGCTCAGCTGTTCCCTACCAGAGTAAAAAGGTTGCTGCATTATTAATCATATACCGTGCTTTCAAATCATTTAACTACTGGACCATTTTCAAAAAGCGTGTCCGCCCTGCACAGATTTGATTCTCTCAGCTGTTTCCATATTGTGACACACGCAAAGCAGCCATTACTGTTAGATTAAGTGCAATGACATCATCTGGGAATGACTTTTTTAATAATAAAAGAGGAAACACTCTAGTTCTGCTGAAACACTGCAAGAAAAGAAAAAAAAAGAAACCAAGAAGAGAAACCAGTGTAGAGTGTCTGTAGGATGTGACTGGGTAGGATGCATTCTCAGGTCTCTGGTCCTGTCCACTCACCTCCTCCACTGCACTTTTTGTGGTGGTATAAGAACACACTGCTAAATGGAAGCAAAGACGGTCTTAGAGATAAACTCTGCTGATGCTCTGATTTTGTTCTCGCTGCCAACACATCGAAGAAAAAAGACAAACATTTGAAGAAGTATCTTTATTGGTGTATGTCAGACAAAGTTGCATGTAGCCTAAGGGGTTAGCTGATAATTAGAAAAATATAAAATCACTATCAGACTTTGTTTGGATCTTATACCTCTTATGAAAAAAAGACAGTGGTAGATTAGTAATGAGGTGCTACAAATTGCATCCCAGACAACCTAATGCTTTAGCTTTGGAGTGTTTTTCAGTTAGACTCTTTCTTTTCTCTTAATATCACATTTTGATTAGAAAACACATTGGGCCAGTCACATATACTGCATATATCACAGTACTTTCATTTTTGTATTTAGCATTTTTATGATACAGAGGGATTATTGCTCTTAAGTTTAGGTGGATAGCTGGAATTACTGTTTTCAAGAGACTAGCATACTGGCTAGATGTAAAATGATTTATGTACAGTACAGTCAATAAAGATGGATGTATGGCAGGGGGAGTAAGTGACATAAGTGGTCTGGTGAAATGATTAAGAAAACCAAATTGCTGGTAATGACTGCAATTTAACCAAAATAATATACTTCAAGACTTATTTGTCTTTCTTTTAAAGCAGTTAAATTCATGTGAAATGCATGTTACGATATCTTTCATGACATATATTATGCACTAGTTCAATCGCTGTATTCCAGTCCACATTAGCCCTGCTATAACAGTGGTGCATTAGTTTTGTTATTTCTAGCCAGAGAGTTACATGAGAAACAGATGTTTTTCTTAATCTCAGCCTCATGGCTTGGTCCATCTGTGCCTCCCGTAGTACTGTCTGCCATCCTGAGCAGCACTTATACATCTCTCTCTTTCCCTATATGTGTGTGTTTGTGTGTTTATTTATTTATTTTTTTGCCTCTAACATACTCACAATAGCCAGACCGGGGGCAAAGTCAGAGACTTCCCTTGAAAAGCCAGTCACATTGCCCTTTCCACTAGCACTGTTCTACAGAGCCTGGGGGCTGCTGGGTGTAGGAGGCTGTCCTTGTGTTCTGCTCTCCTGCAGATCTATTGTGTGTGTGTGTGTGTGTGTGCTTGTGTGTGTTTGCATGTGTATGTGTGTGTGTGTGTCTGTAAATCTCTGTGTAAAGAGAGAGAAAGAGACAATGAATGACTGATGGTGATGTGACGCTGTAGCTCGGCCACTCGTCATCATGTCCCGAAATTAAAGGGATAAATAAGATGAGATGAGACTGAGGGAAGCGTGTGTGTGTGGGCGGAGGGTTACCAAACACAGATTTCGATCACATTGTACCAAACGTAATGTTCAGTGTAATGAAGATTCATGTCAAGCCCCTTTGTTATTATCTCTGTGACGAAGGTCAGGTTGCAGTCATCACATTTGTTTAAGTTTTTACATAAAGTTTTTCACAGAGCTTGTCTGTGCTGCCTTGTGAATCTCTGCCTCCCCAGAAACTCCTAGAAGTTTGCTTTTGATAGATGATTATTGACATTTTACTGTGAAAGAGTTGAATGCACAGTCAGTTCAGTCGCCTATGCAGACAGCAACAGCGTCTGTTTGTAGAATTCTTTTGCTGTATTTTCTGCATACAAACACTTTTATCATCAGAATAATTCCAAAGATGCATAAAAAAAATCCACATATCAGCTTTTTGGCCATGGCAGCAGTGTGGCTCTGGGGATGGCTCTATCATGTAGCTGCTCCACCACTTGACTGACTGCCATGCCATGTAAGCACTGTCACTGTCTCTGTATGACATTAGCATTTCACACAAAACATTGCTGACAATGGTGCTGGTCACTCCGTAGAAGTATGTAATGTTTGGAATAAAACTGCTATACAACTGGCTTCAGTGCTTTTTCGTATGTATGTGTTTTGGTCACTGTTTGACCTTTATTGTGTGGAATAATGTAATGATGTGTTTGTAGGAATGTTTTCAAATTCTTCTAAAGCAGAAAGTTTGTCTGAGCTCACTTCAAATCGTAGTTTAAGGCATGAATGTGTCAGCTGAGCCAATAGAGTCTTAAAGAATACATCTTGTATCCAGTAATTAAGCTTCTGGTATAAAAAAAAATGCATATTGATAGATTCAAGATTATCATTTTTTAAGGAAACGCCACATCAGACACAAATATCATTCAGAACGGAGCCTGATCTTTAAGAAAACCTATAGATTCCATCCCCATATATGAATACATTTATGTTAGGCATGCCAAACTAAATCCACGAGATGAACTTGCTCGGCTGCCACCGCAGAAAATGTTCAGACTAAGCTGCTGACACCCTACAGACGGCAGCTGAATTTGGTGATGAGAGAGTAATACAAATTCAGGCATCTGAGAGCAAAGTTAAACCCTGATCTCCACATAAACACTTCCCTCAATAGCGCAGCTGAGAGAGAGCAGTGGAGCTTCTCGGTTGCAGGAGGGTAATACAAACCCTCTGCGAGATCAACCGACCGTCTCATTTGCCCTGGCAGTTGGCACGGCGAGGAAGGTGTGTGCGTGTGTGTGTGTGTGTGTGCGTGCGTGTGTTGGCGGTTGACAAGTCAGGGCACAGTTCTGGGCTGACAGGGCACACTCCTCATCGAGTGGCGAGCAACGTGAGTGGAGGCAAGGGAAGCTGTCACAAATTTGTACATCTATGGTTTCATTTCATGGAACTACAGCCATGTTTAGGAGTCCCTCCATCATTTTCATACCCTAATCCTCTTTAGTTTTACTTGTCTGCGTTTCACTCTCTGTTCTCCCTGCCTTGCCCCCCTTTCTCTCACCTGCTTCTTCTCACGCTGAGAGCTAACACAGTTAGGATGCCATGGTTAATCAGAGCTCATCGTTGGGGGTGAAGGATGTAGCTATACAGTGTTTATACGGCTGCTTCTCCTCACACTATCTTGATTTCTGCAGCGCCAGCATCACTCTGATATAACCAGCTGGCCAAGAGTGACGAATCATTTGCAAAAATAAGGCGTCATGTGTTCCGCTGGGGCCAGATTCAATTAACCTAACTGACTCCATGATAACAGGTTTCAGTTTACAGTGTAGCCCAGACGCTCCTCGTGATAGAACATTTCACTGAAAGGAGCTTTTAATTCCTGAATAGTACACGTCAATTAGAATAGAACGTATGTAGCCACTGCATTTATAAAGATGTCACATTTTTAGATTTTAAAATGTAGAATCTGTTCTGGAGTCCCACATCACCACAGTTCACTGATATCTGATGGGAGACTGCCAGTGCGTTTCTATATATCTGCACATGTATGAGCATCATTCCCAAGTGCTACTGCTGGAGGTTGTTGACAACTGTCTGTCAATCCAGGGAACAGGCCCCGCAGTTTGTGAGACTTCACTCACGGTACGGTTCCTCCTGATGCACAGAAACCTCCGACAGCTGACAGGGACAAGTGAACAAAGCAGCCATGACCAGTGACAGCTCAAATCTCACGGTGCCGTTTCATAACATCCTCGTGAACAGACCCGAAGGCACACACCGGAACAGCTGGCTCTCTAGGTGTGGGTTGAGGACAAGCAGAGGTCATGGAAGGTTCTCTGTAGAAACTTATTTTAATAGTATTTTTAATTTACCCATAACATAATATAGACGTGAAGAATTTAAAGGCAGTTTTGTAAACAAAGTTATTTATCATTCAGGCTTATTGAGTGTGTTTCCTTCCTCATAAAACGTTTGTAAAGCTGTTTTTTTAATTTATTATTTGGACCCTGTATTGTTTGCATCCATGTTTGCTTGCCAACAGTTCTTCTTCTCTACCTCTGCCAGTATATTGCTGCTTTTCTTGGATCATTACCAACACCAGCTGTTTATCAGTGCAAGAGTATTAAAGCAGAATCCAAATCTGTGCATTTTCACAATAAGGTGTCGTTTAATGTGGCTCCTCTTCGGGTTGATATAATGGAGATCTTTGAAGAGTCTAAAAAATGATTATGGTTAAAAGCACTGCTACTACAAATTATGCAAGAGGGGAATGCTACTAGAAAATTATTACTTGTGTAAGTTCATATATTTATTTTACCACTTGGTGCACTGTCAATGCAGACACTTTCTAACGTGACAGCTGCATATTAGACATACACTTTTACCTTCATACATTTAAACATGATATTTAAGAAGTGCAGAAGTACACTGTCCCATAATGAAGGGGCGGCTGTGGCTCAGGTGGTAGAGCAGGTTGTCCACTGATCGCAAGGTTGGTGGGGTTCGATCCCCGGCCCCTCCGCATGCCAAAGTGTCCTTAGGCAAGACACTGAACCCCAAGTTTCTCCCAGTGGCAGGCAGGCACCTTGTATGGAAGTCTGTCGCCATTGGTGTGTGAATGGGTGAATGCGAAACACACTGTAAAGCACTTTGAGTACCACTAAGGTAGAAAGGCGCTATATAAGACCATTTACCATATCACTTTAATTTTTGGCTACATCAAACTGAAATTATTGTCATTGATTGAATATTCTCTGTGATAAATATTCAATAAACTAATCAATTTGTGCCAACAGTGTAAACAGAGCCAGCAAATCAGGACCAGTCATAAAAACATATTTATGTGTTTTCTGCATCGACTGGCAACATGGCAACGCAGTGCATATAGTTTGCAGTACTGTAACTGCACGGCTTTGTTCAGTGGAATTAATAACCTACAGCTCAATGTGCAGTTTGCAGATATAACATATTCCCTCAGCTTCAAATCTGTATGGCTCATAGAGAATCATGAAGAGAAGAATTGGTGAAAAGAAGACGCTTCTTAAAGTCGATTTACAGGTTAAGCTTAAGTTACCGAGGTGATCTAGCAGGTTAAGGGAGAGCCACCTTCATGACACTGAAAAGTTTTCTGTGGACTTCAGGGACCTAGTACACCATGAAGTATGGATTTGCTTTATTCTTGTGCAGTGTAAAAGATTGCAAAATAAATATTTCATAGCCACAACAGTCCTCGCTGCCTTGCTGTAAGAGTAAATGTGTTTGTTTTTTAATGCATGACTTTAATTCTATTTTTTTTCTTTTTTTTTTCTTTTAATGGCCCAGGAGTTTACAGACAGCAGTTTCTTGAAACATTCCAGACCAGTCACTCGGTGGATGTTCTGTGTGGACTGGTGGACAAATAAATGATATCAGACATGATGTCAAGTGAAGGGAACACTGTTTTTGTACCTGTGGCTCAGCTGCAGCTGTTTGAGGCTGATTACTTAAAGTATTTCTTCTAGGAACAACAGCTTGATTTTGAAGTGAATTTACTTTGACTTGTAATTATGTGCTTGAACATGGATTTGACAAACACCAGAGGCAGGCATGTACTGAAAATAGTTTCACTCTGTGATAACGTGGACAATTTACTCAGATACAGTGACACATGGATGAAAGTGACAAGATGAGCATTAAAAGGCACCCACTTTGACAGAGGAGTTTTAGCTTTACTAAAATAAAATAAAATGTCCACAGTTAATACAGTCTAGAAATCAAACTATCTAGGTTCACTTGTATCTGGTGTAGACTATTGTTGCATCTACATATAACTGAAATTATGTTTCTATAACATATCAGCCCATCCATCTATACACCGCTTATTCCTCTGCAGGGTCGCGAGGGGGCTGGAGTCTATCCCAGCCGACTTAGGGTGAAGGCAGGTGTCACCCTGGACAGGTCACCCGTCCATCACAGGGCTACACATAGAGACAGACAACCAAGCACACTCTCATTCACACCTATGGACAATTTAGAATCCTCAATTAACCTCAGCATGTTTTTGGACTGTGGGAGGAAGCTGGAGAACCTGGTGAAAACCCATGCTGCACAGGGAGAACATGCAAACTCCACACAGAAAGATCCCCGGTATCCTAACCGGGACGCGAACCGGGGATCTTCTAGCTGTGAGGCGACGGTGCTAACCACTGGGCCACCATGCAGCCCGAAAAGGTAGACATATAAAGTAAAAAAATAAAAGGTTTGAATCTCAGTAATGAACCACCACTGTGGGCCTGTATCTTTAATATAGTTAGTCTAAACTGTTTTAATTATTTTCACATAAAAGCAAATACCATGCTGTTCAACTTAAGAGTAATGCAATTACTGAGTGATATTACACACGGGTGTACTCACTTCTGTTGTATACTGTAGGTCTTATTCTAATTTTGCCTAAATCTTTTCCCCCTCTGCTCCTCCCTCACTCTTTCTTCTCTTCTTTTTAATTCCTTTTCATCTGTTCTCACTTTCTTTTATCTCTCCCTCCAGTCAGTTCTAAAGGCCTTCTCCTCTCTGTTCTGTTCTCTAAGTATTACTGTGCTTCTTTACAGTCTTTTTCCCTCGTCCTTTATATGTCTGTCATTCTATCATTCCCATCTCCTCTGCTTCTGTTTTAACACAACTCTGTGGTGGAAAATGATTGAAAAGGAATCGCTGTGCACTAAAACTATCTCATCAAAGGGCCACAAGGCAGCCACAACAGTTGCCTATTAGAAATAGACCAGCAGTTACAGCCTTGAACACTGAGAAGTATAGTAAGTCTCAGCTCACTAACAGATTAATCCAGAGGAGTTCATCAGAACAACAAGGAGGGACGAGACAGAAACGCTTACCAAAGACAACAGAAACGACAGCAAAGCAGAGTACAAAGAGAGTACAACAAACAAACAGCAAACTGGAAATGAGCAAAATAAATTCACACAGCAAGTTCTTAAGTGTTTAAGATTATTCAGAGACAAAGCACAATAACATCTGATGGCAAGCTATAACAGCCACAACATCAACACATAAGATATCACTGAAAGTCAGTTCATTCACTGTTAAGCCTTTTGTCAAGAGTTCAAAACTACCTGCGTCAACACTTTTGATTCAGCGCTGAATGCTTCCTGTGATTCAACCACAGTTGTTTGCATTTCAACTCTTCAGCTCATGATTATGATGGTTTTTCTGCAGCTTTTGCCTCAGAGCACACACAACACACATCTGCCTTTATGGTGTTTTCATCTTTGATTGAGACATTTGTCAATCGTAATACTATGCAATGATGTTCACTAATGGTTTCTCAGGAGAACACCATGCTACCACAGCACTTTATTAACAGGTGGACTTTTTAATGCCCTCTGAACCTCAAGCAGTTTCCTGGTGCGTTTTTCTGTCAGCTCATTTTTCACTGCAACATAAAGACCTGCACCTCTATGGAGACAGCACAACCATGGCTAGAAGGAAAGACAGCTCCAGAATGTCTTCTGTGCAGTATGACACAGAATGTCCTAAATCATGAAAAAGAATAAGCATGAGTTGAGTTTCTTTGATTATTTAATCTACATTGTTATGTGCGCTGTTCACAGTTTTCCTTAGCTTTGTATATTTTCCCTCGTTATTTGCCTTGAACCTAGTTTTGTATTTGGTTTGGAGCTTAATTGATCGCGAGCGGCTCCTCCTATAAATAGGTGGGCCGTCAGAGCTCAGCCGTCTCTCGCTGGCTCTCTTGCATCGCCCATCCCACTGGCTCCACCCTGCTGCCGGCTTTCACCGTGCCGGCTAGATAGCAGGGTTCTTTTTTGGTAACTTTTCCTTTTTCGTTTGACCTGGTGGGATCGGCCGCCCGGTTTTTGCACTTTCTGTTGGTTTGGGTTCAGCTTGGGTTTTTTCTCCTACGGCCCTGTACAAGGTTGGCCCGGCGCTGCATCCTTTAGTTTTGTTTGGCCGACCCGCCAGGTCCACCTGTCATTATGACGTGATTAGTTTTGTTTTGGGGCACGGGATCGCTTAGGGTTTTTTGTGTTCTTTCTTCATCCACACATCTGCGGACCACCACGTGGAAGAGAATCCTTTACAACAACAAAATAAATCGAATGTTTAAAATCCTTACCTGTGTGTCCTGTGTCCTGCATAAATATGTT
>OMNN01088124.1:0-12133 GCA_900302755.1 Chromis chromis
CATCCTTGCACATGCATTCGGCCACTTTCCTGCCACTGGGCCTCTGACGGAGCGCGGAGAGGTATCGGGCATCCGCAGCCCCCTCTTCCCGCTCGGCTCTGGGGTGTGTGTGTGTGTGTGTGTGGGTGGGGGAGCTGCGTCTGGATGTGTGTGTCTGCCTGTGCGCAGCTGTGCGTGCGCGGCGGGTAGAAGGGTGTTCGTGTGATGTGAATGTTGAGGCGATCCGAGCGGAGAGTCTGGGATTTAAAAGTGAAGGACAAATCCCAGGGTTCGGTCAGGGCAAGGACGCGTTAATGACCTTGCGTTGCGATAAAACCAAGAAATGAGCCGGCTGGTGTCACAGATCACGTCCCTGGCTTTTTTTACGAACGTTGTTTATGCAAAAATGCCCATTCCTAGATAAAAAGACAAGGTTATTGCCGAGCCGTCTGCTGCTTGTATGCAAGTGACCTAATGCATAACCTAATCTTCTGCTGCACACCAATACTCCCTACACTACCACCTACACAATAATACTGACATGGGGCCACTGGGTAAATGCCATACAAATCAGCATTTGCTCATCCAGTCCCCCCCATCCCCTGCCTGCCTTCACCTGTCCATCACAACACCACCACCTCCGTTCTCTTTCTCCTCCCTCCATCTCTTTCATTCATTGCCTCCCTCAGAGGCAGCCATCTCCTCCTCTCATTGTCCCACTGTCTTTTGTCGTCCTCCGCAACAAAAGAGAACACTTGAGGCTGTGATGTGTGTTTCTTTTTTTTTGTGTGTGTGTGTGTGTGTGCGCTTGCATATGACAATGATGCTTCATTTCCCCCAGACTGGCTGCTTGGGTATAATAGCTGGTGTGTGACCGGCTGTGTATGTGTGTGTATGCAGAGTTAGCGCGCTGCCTCTTTAAGTCAGGAGTGTGACAGCTTGCAGCTATGCTCGATCCTTGCCCCCCTGCCATTACTGCTACACACTGCTGTTTGCTGCCACACACATGCACTTTCAGAGCATTATCTTGTGCACAATGACACACGGAGGCAAACAAAACGAGCCCACCAAGAGCGTTTTGCCTTTTCTGTTAATGAATTTTCAGTGGCTTTTATTTCTGTAAGGCTTTTATTTTGCAATGTGTGCAGTAAATGCAAGGCTGTTGGGAAAAATTACAACAGTTTAAATATATCCATAAACTCTAAAAGGCTAAATGTACTCTTTAGGTAATTTTACGTAATCCTGAAAGGGCTAAATAAAAGGTTATAAACGATCTTAAATGAATATACCTGATTTAAAAAACAACACTCCCAATATGAGGTCCACTCACAGTCTGTTATAGCTTAGTACGGTACAGTAAACTGCTAAGTGGTGAAGCCATCTAAAATCAAGAAAGTGGTTCATAGGGATTATTTGTACATATTACAGATTTATTTAATTTAGGAATCTTTCATTCACACTTAAGCCCCTTTTTAAATATGGGATCTGTGACATTGCTGCTCCAACTGTAAAAATAGCTGAGCAGAATAGTTTATTTATGACTTCCTAAACACTGAAAATTCTGTCCATATGTGACGATAATCTAACTACTACTTTACCAACAGCAAAATAAAAATATCCCCACAGCTGTGATGGAGCTCAGGACTCAACCTGAGGATGGCTGCTATGTAACAAATGATTTAACTGAAGTTCATCACCTGCAAGCCATTATTTAGGGCGGCTGTGGCTCAAGTGGGGGTTGTCCACTGATCGTAAATTTGGCGGTTCGATCCCCGGCCCCTCCACATGCTGAAGTGTCCTTGGGCAAGACACCGAACCCCAAGTTGCTCCCAAGGCAGGCACCTTGCATGGAAGTCTGTCGCCATTGGTGTGTGAATGTGTGTGTGAATGGGAAACACATTGTAAAACGCTTTGAGTACCACTGGCGCTATACAAGTGCAGAACATTTACCATTAAAATATTAAGCAGCTCATCCATCTGAGGTGAAGAAAAGTCCACAGTTTGACTTGCTGTCAGATCCTCATCGATCCTGCCTCCATGTGGTGGATAATATATAAATATGACCTAGTAATGAAGTCGTTGCTGCTGCTTCATGTGTAAATGCATGCAACTATATAGATCCTGATGCTGCACGTGTTCAGTAAACTGAGCTGGAAGCAAGAACAACAACAACAAAAAACAATGCAATTCAGTGTGTGACAGCGCACCTGTCTGATGTGAAGGAAAGTACACTGTGTGATGTGCCGTCGGATCTCTGGCACGGACTGATTGTCGGGGATAATTCATGAGTATTTAACTCTCTTTTGCTTTGGAGACGCACATATGGATCCTGCTGCTGCAAATATTTAATGAACTCTGGGGAAAAACTCCTTCAAGCAACTTCAGCTCCTGTTAACGTCTTATGAGCAAAATACAAAATGGATTCCATTCGTTATTGGTGAGTATCATTAAACTATGCAGTTAGCTGTCTGTTTTTATGAGAGTAAAGTTGAATTTTCATTGACATGATTGAATGGATGTGAAATTGTGGGGCAAAGAGAGCGAGAAAGATGCGCTGTGGTTTGGATACACAAATGGTGTCTTTTGTGTTCTGTGGATGAATATTAGATCACTTAACACAACCCAAAGTGCTGCTGCTTGTGTGTGGATATGTGATCATGTAACTAGGTGCAGTCCAGACGTTTGTCATATTGAAAGCGATACAGAAATGTTAGTAAGACCAACCTGAAGCTGACACATTCAGTTGATCTCTGAAAGGGGCTTTGTAAACTATGGACAGCTCTGTTGGCTTCATCACAAATCTGAATGCATCCATCTCTGAGTAAATCAGGGCCTGTCATTCCAATGGAGCTGCTTAGTAACTACCAACACAGACTTTAACTTTAGCACATTCAATGCTCAACACTTACATTAGCACCGTTTAACCTTAGTTCTACAAACTGGTTTAAAATGTGTTTCTTATTCATCAATTCACAAACACATGAGCTACCATGCAGGGTGCTTGGATACCATCAAGAGTAACATGAGTGTCAATGTCTTGCCCAAGGACAATTTAGCACATGGACAACCCACAATTTAATAATTCAGTTAGTGGACAGCCTGCCCTACCACCTGAGCCACAGCTGCCTCATTAAACATAGCAGTTTAGTTAACAGGTAAAATAACTGGCTAGCTATCAGCTATCCATTTAATAACAAAAACACATCAATGAGGATTTCTGAAGTACAAGCAAGACCAAAGTTCCATGGCCTTCGCAGATTCAACAACCCTGTCCGTACATAAAGCCATTTGCTTGTCACCCATTGCTTTGAAGTTTCCATGCTCTGGCTGCCTAGGTAACCCTGTAGTATAGAGTGAAACTGTCTAGCCTACAACAGTGACAATTTACCTTTGTTTAATTTCTTTAAGTTCATAGATACACACTTTAGTAGATGCTGATAGACTTAATATCCTGACAGCTGTGGGCAAACTCAGGGCTCACTGTGAAGTGGTTTACCTGGAACACTGTGACTGTGTGTGACAGCTCACCTGTCTGAAGTAAAGAAACGTACACAGGATCACTGCCTGTTAGATCCTCCCCGGTCTCCATAGCTAGCTAACCCACACGAAAATGTAAATGAAAAATATGCCAATAATTTTGGCTTTAAATGAGTTGTGAGTGGAGCTGTACAGATGTGGCTGAAGCGGTACGAACCAAAGTGTGTTGTTAACTTGTGCTAAACAAATTTAATGGTCATTGACATTCCACAGTTTCTGATCACCACATCGCCGCTAGTCTCTCCTCGGCTTAATACACACTGCACCCCCACCCAGCAGATCATTCATTGGTCTCACTGATCAAGCTACAACTCAGTGCGCCTTCTGTACAATAAGCGAGTGAATCCCTCTTGGATGCATTTATACATAGAACCAAGACACATAAAGTCACTAGGTGTGAATCAGTTAAAGATGACTTGACAGATAAGACTATCAGTTCAGTGAATGCATTATACACCACCCACTCCTATATTAGGTCTGACTATAAATTATGCTGCTTCTCTTGTGTTTAGCAGTTCACACCTAGCAGAGCAGGTTCTATATAAAACTAGATGGTACAACTCTGACAACCTGACAAAATAGTTTATAATGAAGAAAGGTATCTGGTCTGCTTTCTTCAAAGGTCAGATGGTAGTCATCAACTGGCTGCATATCACAGTAGTTAAAAGCTTCATACACAAGCTCTCCAGCTAGGTTCTTAAATGAGGAAGTGATCACCTGACCTGCCCTGCGACTTTTACTCATTGTTCTGTAGAGGAATACAAATGTCCATCCAACGGACTTGCAGACTTTGGTCATTTGTTCCTTGATGTCCTTAAAGCCATCTTAACAACTTTGTGTTTGTGAGGCAACAAGATTTTCAAGGCTAAATATACAATAAGCCAAAACCTGTCTCACAAAAATTGTGTGATAGCAATGTTGGTCCACAGTGCAAAATGTCACAAAGGCTGTACAATTACAATAGAAACATAGAAAACAACCAGAGTCTAGTTTTTAGTGTTTGCACAGGTGTAGTTAAACCAATAATAACTGACCTTTTCCTAAACCTAACTAATTTTGGTGCTTAAACTTAACCAAGTACTACTACTGCATAAATAAAAGAAAACAGGGACTAAAGATTACAGAAGACAGAGAATGAAAATAAAAGTAAGCGACTGAAATGCACTTGAATGATTTATGTATTTTAACCCAAACCGTGGTATTTCCCAAAGATTAGCCAAGTAGTTTTCATGCCTAAACTGAATGATGTGGACACATGCCAATAGAAAAGAACAGACATCTCACAGTTTTACAGATTTATCATGAAAGTAATAAGCTTTTGCTCTGTGGACAAATATAGCTTTTCCGCCTTTTGCTGTGAGACTGCATTGACTGTGACTACTGGCAGGTGACGGGAATAAAAAAAACAAAAACAGCAAGCAGTGGTGAGTACCTACTGACAGTGGTCTAACCATGAATCAGGGTAGTGACAGGTGTGCCAGAAGTCTGATTCACAGCCTCTTGCAGGCCTTAAAGTATCTACTGCCTCATAGCCCTTTTCCATCAAGAAGAACCAGGTGCTAGTTCGTTGCTTAGTTGGTTCAAATTTAATTCCTCCTAAGAACCTGTTTGCTTTTCCATTGGCAAGGAGCCAAGTTGGAGCCATGCCATTGCGTCATCGTAAAATGACTACACTTACATCAATTACATAGCAGTTAAACAAACTCAATAAGTTGATGATAATATCTATGTTTATCTTTATAGATGGTCTTAAGGCTGATTGTGAGGTGGAGGTTGCCTGTTGCCTGGACACATCCGCGATCGCGCTATTGGTGGGACACAATTGTACTGGATTTCAGCAACAGTTTGTGCAAAACTTCCATGTGTCCTGGGAGTCATTCCAATACATCTGAGATCGGACCAGGGACGTCTTGGAGAAAAAGAACAAATGACCGCTTGTGTGTCCCTTTCCACTGTTGATCGTTGGTCAAGATAACCCCGCCCCCAGCCCCTGACGTACTCGGTGCTTAGCTCTGGCCCAGCAAAGAGTTGGTGCTTGCTAGGCACCACTTTTTAGAACCTGGAGCCGGTGCTTAGGTGGTGGAGACACAAAGAACTGGTGCTAAGTCAGACTCTGGTTCCGAACTAGCAGTGGAATCAGCTCGGTGGAAAAGGGGTAAATGTCTTGGAGCCTGACACAACAGGACATGTTCAGAGGTCTTGCAGACTCAGAGGTGGTCACAATGTTGTCGCTCATCAGTTCAAGCCCTGTTTGTTTCTGCTTTCTGGTCTCCGTTAACCGAAAGATATTGAATCCACTAATCACATAAGTTGTATTAGATACACCTGTGCAATCCAGTGCAATCCAACACAACAGCCCTGCAATAATGTGCACCTCACAAATGATTGCTTCCAGTTTTTGTTGATGCTGTCAGAGAGGTGTTCAAACACTAACCACAGGTTGCTGATTTTTATGATGTGACTGGTGGCTTTTCATTTCCCATTGTAATAGCTGTCACGACTCTCCATTATGAAATCAATACCAGATTTTTACTGCTATGCATTTGTTTAATGTGAACATGTCAGCGCTGTTTGGCAGAACTGAATGGTGTTTTCCTGTGGCTCATACACTATGCTTCAGAAAATGCCACAATAAAGGGTAATATGGTACCTATGAATTATAGCATTTGTCATGGATGTCAGTCATCTCCCTCTCTCACCCCGACTGAGTCAGCGCTCAATGACACATATTTATACCCACTAATTTAGGAAGCTGTGCTTTTAGCATTATGAGAATCCCGAGATGTTCTGGCCTCGCAGTGTCACACATTCAACCAATCCAGTGAATTGCAATTAGAGGGGTTCAGTCCATGAATGAATCCTCAACCCTGAGTGTAATGAATCATCGCTGGCACTAACTACATCAGTAGCTTCTTGCTTTGAAGCTTCTCTCAGCTGTGGCTGAAAGCACCATTGTTAAATCAGCCATGCTATACAGTTGTGAGAAAAAGCAGAGGCACTTATACATTACATTCCTTGTTGATTTTCGAAGTGAAGAGAAGTAAATACATCCCCTACAGCAAACAGACATTAGAAGTCAGTCTTTTTCCACTGCAGTCAATGACAAGCTGTGATATTTGATGGAAGGGAGTTTATTAAGTATTAACAGAGTTTGCCCAAACACTATTGTATGCCAAAATTGCTATTTGGTTAACACTTTTAAAGAATTAATGATGCAGTAACTTCTTATGGCTAGTTGCTAAGTTACAAACCGTCTGCACCATGCTCATATTTATCCAATTTCAGACCAGATTCAATAAGGCAGTATGAGTCAGTAACAGACTGAGCTCACTAAGGGTTCAGGTTCAGTTTCAGGTTATGATTGATGTGAAGTAAGTCACTGTTAGTGTTTTGGCAAGTTACTAGAAAAATGTAATCAGTTATTTAATACATAATACTTGCTGAAATCCAGCTAATAATATGCAAAAAAAGACTACTTTGGCATAAGCTTAAGTTGCATTTCTCCTCTTTAACTCAAATGTAACCACCTTCAAATACCTACAGTTGTTACTCCAAGTGAGCACATCTGTCCCCTAAACCAAGCAAGACCACATTTGCTAGCAGAGAGACAAGCACTGTCAATAAAATGGATAATATACCGTTACATTCCCCAACATCTTGCTGGCGGTTCATGGTTTGTCCCTGCTTGGACAAACCATTAAACGCCCCATAAGCCATAACAAGTTGTCAGAATTGCCCTTTAATACCTGTCAGTTTCTTCCTCATCCAACACACTGACTAGGAGAGACTCTTCCCTTACTATCCGATATATCCCAAGCCATGGTCACCAGATAACCAGCGTCACTTCATCTGCCAATGGTCTTGATGCTTTCACTCATCAGTGTATCCTGCGATGATACGTATTAACATATATACGACTTTAACAGAAACAGATCCACCCATTAGATCATACCTGCGTTATCTTGTAGAGGCTCGTGGTGGGCTGAAATCTATCCCAGCTGACACTGGGTAAGAGGCAGGGTACATCTTGGACATGTCGCCAGTCCATCACAGACAGAACTGACTGTTTTTAATTTATCATGTGCTGGTTATGTGTGTTATAATGACTCTAATATTTGGGATAGATGCATAATAAAATCAGCTGCCAGGATAACGTTCATCACAATGGAGCATAAACTCTTAACTTAAACTGGTCAGGAGATGAAAAACTAAATTTAATCACCTGTTCCTTGTCCCATTGTCAACATTTCCTGAAAATGTTATCAAAATCCGTTCATAAATTTTCAAGTTATCTTGCTAACAAATGGACAAACAGACAAACGGACAAACGGACAAACAAACAAACAGACAAAAGCCTCTGCTTCGCGCTTGGCGGAGGTAATAAATATTTAAGCTGGACTTTTCATGAACAATAAGACAGACTAGCAGCTTACTGAGGCTGTACTTGACAGCAGCCTTTTAAAACCATAGACTGTATAAAAGATGGATGAAGCCAATGCAGAAGTTGCTTAAACATGCATTCTTTCTAACAGCCAGCAGAGGACGACACCTCTAGCTACAAAACTAAGTCAAATTTTCTAAAAGTCTAGGAGACAATGATCCTACTTCTCTCTTGATTTGCTACCTGAGTAAACATTTTCCTATTAAGTGTATGGCCTCAATCGCTAGTTCCAAGGCCTTTTGGATACAGCATGAAAATATTTTTTTGAAATTATGGTCCCATTCAGAGAAAAATAGATGATGAAGCATGGTATGTTTGAGGCTTTGGTATTTCCAATCATTGTCATTGCAGGTTAATTCAGACTTATTAATTTCCATGTTAATTTACACTACCGATATTTACAATTGTGTATCATAATTTCAAAAATATATAGAAATGTAACAAATATCAATATGAACCTCATCTAACCACCATAGCTGATTACTGGGCTTCCTTTGTTCTTCCTCCCCCTCTATCTTCATCCCAATCTTCCCATCACGCTGCAGGCAACTAAACAGATCCTTTGTTTTGGGTCTTCGAGATGCAATAAAAAAGCAGACTTTGTTCTGCGCTCCCTCTTTCTCTGTGTCATCCCTCCCGCCCTGCCTCTCCCTCTCCACCAACCAGCAGATGGTTAATGATTCATGGACCGGGTGCACACGTGCTATTGTGAGTGTAGCATTACTCCGCGGACGTGCAGAGAACAGGCGACAGACTGCACTGTGTGCTGTTTAGGGCTCGACTGAAATGGGCCTGTTAAAGGCTGACACTTGACAGCATGTAATTTGTAATCAATACGTGTAAATTATCATTGAATAAAGCTGCTGGAATCACGTGAAAGCTGACCTAATGCTGCTTTATAATCAAGATATGACACATAGAGTGGGGTAGGTTTTTGGAAAGATTTCGACATAATATATTAGTTGGTGCATAAGGGAGTGTGACATGAGAGCGGGTATAAACGTGTGAAGTGTTTATGAGAGCCAAAGCAGTAATCATTGACTTGGAGCCAGCCTTCAAAGTCTAGCCTAAGTTGTGCTGAGCAGCTTGTTTTTTTTTCTTGTTTCTTGCCATCAAAATCCAATCAGATCATTTCCCCTAGCTCTCCCTCAGTTGTGCTATCTCTGCTTGCATCTCATACTCTCTTCTGAAGCGCCGCCTCTCCCGTCTCTTGCCCTCTTTCTAAACTTAACACCCGAGGGATGCACCTCTCCTCGGGTTACAAATCTCCCTCCCACCATCCCTCCATCTACCACCACCACCACAACTACAACCATTCAGTTTGAGAATATAAAGAAGACACCAGCAGCTGCCTATTAGCCTGCTGAGAGCCTTTCTGCTCAACAGAAACCCACAAGGTGACAGTTTGTTGAAAGGAAATGCAATCACTCTCCATCCACCCCTTCCGTCAGCCCGGCAGACAATAGGAGGAAGTGATTAAACCAGCAGCGAGATTCGTATCTGCTTTACAAGAGTAATGTACAGGCAAGTTCACATGCATTTCATTTAATCTAAAAACAGTGTAATGTAAAGCCGGAGCTTTTCCAGTGCTGTCAAGTGCATTAAGGAACAACAGTAAAGCTGAGAAAGGAGGTCACATCCAGCAGTCTCTCAAACACTTTCTCTTCTCCCGGGGAGTGGACTACCTACCGCCATACACAGCAACTTGTTCTCCACAGGCAGCTGACATTACTCTCATTCCATGCATTTGTGAGTAGTACACTCAACGGGAAGGAAATCCAAAGAATTTACTTTCAACTTGAATGTGGCACCATTTCAGTGTCAGAAAGAGCATTTAGAAGATATGAGAGCTGCAATTCTGTAGTTCAACAAAGTGATTTAGAGCTACAAGGTACAATTTCAACCTGGACATCATCTCACATATACCCCTTTTCCACTGAGCTGGTTCCAGTGCTAGTTCAGAACCAGAGCCTGGCTTAGAACCAGTTCTTTGTGTTTCCACCACCTAAGCACCGACTCCAGGTTCTAAAAACTGGAGCTTAGTAAGCACCAACTCTTTGCTGGGCCAGAGCTAAGTACCGAGTACGTCAGGGGCTGGGTGCGGGGTTATTGTGACCAACGATCAATAGTGGTGCTACCTGTTGGAGACCTATGCTCTACGCTGGCGACGCCATTTGTATCCTAAGTCTGCTCCGTACTGCCCAGAAAGATAGAAACGTGGTGTCATAGGTGTTTACTGCCCTACCCAAATGGGAACCCCTTGAACTTCATGTAGCCCAGCTGCTGCAGTCCGAACTGTGTTGGACTGTTGGACTGTGATCGCTCGATATAAGCTGATGGTAAAAACAACTAGCCAGTGGTCCAGGTAGCTGGCTGGTCATGCCCTCTTTTGGTTTGTTTTAATCATTTTTGTGTTGATTGGTTGCCCAATTCTAGTCAGTTTTCTCTTTTCCTCTTTTCCTCTGGCAAGAGGTTGAGGTGGGAAAGTGAGAGTGACTGCTTGTCACAGTCACCACCACTGTGGGTCCTTGAGCAAGGCCCTGGCTCTGCTGGAGGTTTCCTCCTGGTAAAAGGGAGCTCTTCCTCTCCACTGTCACCAGGTGCCTGCTCATAGGGAGTCTAATTTTCTAGGGTCTAAATTTCAATTTTAGGTTAGATAAGATAAGGTTTTAGAATATTGTAGGTTCTCAACCTTGATATTTAAGTTCCTCAGGTTAATTTGTTTTATATCTAATATTGTAGGATCTTAAGTGTAATATTCAAATTAGTCAGGTAAACCTGAACATTGTATATACAATTCATATAATACATAACACTACATTGTCTTAACAGGTTTAAATATTAAGGTTAGGTAAATACCAATATCACTTATCACAGTTTACTACACCAGCAGTCCCCAAACACCAGGCTGGGGAACGGTACCAGTCTGTGGGTCATTTGGTACCGGGCCGTACAGAAAGAGTGAATAAAAAAATATTTTATTGATTATCAGTCTGAAAGATGTTTTATTTTGAAAAATGACCAGCTACATCAGCCTGTGCCTCTTGGTCACATGATATCTACCTTAAAAATTAAGCCCACAAGCTGCAAACATGAGTAGAAAACAAACGTCTTTGGAGAGCTTCTTTGGAGGAGGGAAAAGGCCCAGTGAGGAGACAGAAGAAGAAGAGCCTACGACTTCCAAGAAAAAGAATCAAGAGTCCTACTTAAAATACGGTTTATCGCTATAGGTGATTCTCATGCACCAAGCCTGCTCTGCATAAAATGTGGCGACAAGCTAGCGAATGAGGCAATGAAGCCTTTTTGTGCACTTTATATTTGTTTTTATGGCATCATTTTATTTCGTTATATTTGTCCCCACCCCTTGAAGCCTGGTCCGTGAAAATATTGTCATACATGAAAGCGGACCATAGCACAAAAAAGGTTGGGGACCACTGTACTACACAATAGTTAAAGAAAGAAACAGTCATTTCATGTTCTAATGCACAGTTCCTGAATGGACATCGAAAGGTGCCTCCTCACAACCACATTACTCAGACCAGCTGGCCATCACATCAGCATCTGTTTGGCTCCCATTCATAATAACACTGCATTTGAATCTTCACCACTGGCACGTTGTCAAACCATCTTCAGTGCACAAGCTGAACTCAGATACATCAGTAATTATTTATTATTGAAGCATCTAATCGTTAAGGTCCGTTTGTTAAGCCAGATCAGAACAGTACCATTCAGCTTTACTGAATTTTGGTGGTAATATATGTCAGCGGTTAAATGTAAGTCCAACAATCAACCCTCAAAATGCAAAGGTTTGTGCATGTTTGCATTTCTTTGTGTTCCTAAGCAGCATCAATGTGGATTTAAAGGTGCAAACAAGTTCAAATATACTGAGCTACACATATTGGGCCTGGAATCACGTTTGTTTTGACTGCACCCTTTGGCTTTTATCCTGCTGGAATGACAGAACTGTGTGTATTTTTTACACACAGTTCTGTTGTGAATGAGCAGTGTAAGCCTGGAAGTGAACAAATGAAAAAAAAGGAACTTTACTTGATGTTTGCCCTACTTCATAATCTACACTAAGTACATTTTGGAACCACTTAAGCTAGGGTGTGGCAAGTACCGTGCCACTCCAGACTGCCATAAACCACAGATGTTTTCTCATTGTAATTTGAGCCC
>OMNN01088130.1:0-11072 GCA_900302755.1 Chromis chromis
ACGGTCACACGAACAAGAACCGCAAAGTCTACTTAAGGAAGTTGGTAGTGGAAGTGTGACACAGCAGTTTCATCCAGGAGACCTGAGTACATTATCCTTAGACTTGTTTTTACTTGCTGTTTAGGAACCAAAACTACTATTTAGCTGGTTCTGGAAAATATGCTGTGGGTTAAAAAAGACCCTTTTACAACGTGTTTGAAGCCTCTCCTCCATTTTCTGGGTTACCAAGTTACGAGTCCAAACTCGTCTGATATAGGATTGGTTAGCTGACAAGGAGCAACAGTTGAAAAGCAATTCAGTAAATGATAAAAATATGTTGACCTATCAACATACTGTATCTTTATCATATGTTGACCTATCCAGGCTGCATGGTGGCTTAGTGGTTAGCACCGTCGCCTCACAGCTAGAAGATCCCCGGTTCGTGTCCCGGTTAGGACACCTGGGATCGTTCTGTGAGGAGTTTGCATGTTCTCCCTGTGCAGCGTGGGTTTTCACCGGGTACTCTCACAGTCCAAAAACATGCTGAGGTTAGGTATTCTAAAGAGAGTGTGTGTGGCCCTGTGATGGACTGGCGACCTGTCCAATGTGTCCCCTGCCTTCGCCCTAAGTTGGCTGGGATAGGCTCCAGCCCCCCCGTGACCCTGCATAGGATTAAGCGGCGCACAGATAATGTACAGATAATGGATGGATGAATGTTGACCTATCGATTTGTGATATGTTACACACAAATGTAATATGGGAGAAAATATGTTTCTCGGAAAACATGAATGAGAATGCAGCTAAGTTGTACAGAAACGCAAATTTTTTGGAGACTGGGTTTAGATTCTAGTGAGTCTGGTAAGAGATTTAAAAAGAAACAATTCATTCCTCTGTGAGAAAAATAATGTACAAGTGACGTAGATTTCAAATGACAAATGCCAATTCATCCAGGACTGACAGGCCCAGCACATTCAACCCAAGAACTGACCCTTTTAAGCTGACAAAGACTCCTAGATAACTGCAGGTAACTCTCGCAAGTGTCGGTGTCAAAGTACATGTGTCAACAATCAGAAAGAGATTACACAAGTCTGACCTGCACGGGAGGCGTGCCAGGAAAAATCCTTTGCTGTCCAAAAAGAACATTAGAGCACGAGTACAGTTTGCCAATGAACATACAGTCAAACAGCAGGCCTTTTGGAATAATGGGCTCTGGACAGATGAATCAAAGACAGAGTTGTTTGGTCACAGTAATAGAGGACGTGAACCTCATACCAACTGTGGAGCATGTTGCTGGAAATGTTGTGGTTTAGATTAAGTTACTTCTGCCACAGTGGACAATATGAGCCTCTGAAGTCAGTTCTTACATTTTCCACATAGGAATATTATATCTATTGATCATTTTGTTGAATAAGTGATTGGAAAAGCTAATTTTCTGTATGGTTTTGTTCCAGTATATCACCTTTAGCTACAGGCAGAGATCAAAGAGGATCAAATGTTTGCCTGTCCGACTATTTCCACCATTCTGACCCCAATATGGACTGAAAGATAAGTGAAATTGGTGACGAGGTTGGTAGACTGATGACTAAATCATGATTTAGTTGGTAGCATTTTTTCTAGTCTTTATGTATGTATATCACCAGTTTATGCGTTACCAAAATAGATAATCTAATCAGAGTTCTTGTCAATTATTCATGGATCACTGTCAATTTTCACAGATCACAGTTGTTTTAGTTCTTCTACTTCACTTATTGTGGCTCATGACAGTTACCGTCATTTGAAATCTGATTGCATTAATCACAGATGTTCATCTGCTGAAGTTCCTGCGTGCAAATGATTGCTTAATATGTAACACCAAGGCCAGAAATAGAAAGAAGCTGAAAAAACGGACGGTTGTGTGGGCGTGGGGGATTTCAGCAACCTCACCAGTAAACATTTCCAGTCTCAAAAGGTCTTCATAAGTGGGTTAGGTGGCACTGTAAACCACAGCTTCCCACCAGGGGTCATGAAATGCATCAAAATGGTCTAGTAAACAAGAAAAATCCAGCTCTTATATTAGTAGTATTTATTTCCCTGTACCTTTGTTTTTTCACACTGTATTGTTTAATGCTGTACACTACTTTTTGACAGAATAGTGTAGACAAAAAAAATGCGAAAGGAAAAAAATGACCAATTATCAAGGTGTCACAAGTTGTAGTCTAGTCTCAACTTTCAAAAGACAAATCTAATTTTACAGCTTATATCCAAACTAGTCTTTCCAGGTTACCTTAATATAGAACTTAGTCTGCAGTGAAACACTTAAACAATAGGAAAAAAGATAAATCATCTTCTTTATCCCATTTTTGGTTGTCAAACAGCCAATAGAGTTCAAATCAGCAGTTGTTTTACAGTGGAGAAAAATAACCATTTCATCCCAGTCCATAAAGTCATTTCCATTGCTGCACTGATAAAGACATTATTTTGTCGCCGATATGTCGCCTGACCAAATAAGCATAAATACTGGTTAATGATGACAAGCTGCTGTGTGCATCTAAAATGAAAGATCACAGAGAAGGTTAGGAGTAATAAATCTTTCTTAGCTTTCCTGCCACACAGCTTTTGCAAAGCTCAGTAGGCCGGTTGTCCTTGTATGCACTAAAACAGCAAGCTGATGTTTTAAAGCTGCATTCACACTGATACATTTTCATTTTGTAATGCATAACTCTTGTTACATTTACACCTAGCATCCACACTACTCGAGGACCCCTTGAAAGTAGACTTGCAGAAATGCTGCAGACCCTGTTGGAAATGACGATGCAGACACACACATTCACTTCACAATTGGTTTAATCACCTACTATGTGTTACTTCCTGTTCTGTCAGTTGTTTTTCTAGAAACCAAAGACAAAAGTCAGTGTTACTTACTGTCAGTAACAGTTCCACCGTGTTATCTGTCCAAGCAAAGAAGTCTGTAATCTTACTTTTCGTCATTGCTGTTCTTCAGAGTGTTTTACAACTAAGCAACCAACACTTGCACCCATGCCAGGAGTATGTGAATGGCTACCTGATATGTGTTTTCAGGCATGTTAGTAGATTACATTAAGATTTATGAACTGTAGGGGTTGTTTTGTATAAGTTTGGATGAGCAAAACCCCGTTTTATTACAGGATAGAGGCCTGAAACAGAAAGCAAAAGATGCATTGATGCAGCTACCAAACTCTTAGTTGTATGTGGTGAAGATTCAGTTCCCCTTAATGTGTTCACAATTAGTCATTTCTGTAATGACCAGTTGACATAGTTTGTTAAGCTAACAAGGGGAAATACAGACCCAACATTAGTCAGATATAAAAGTGATGAAACTTTATAGTTCCCAGTCAAAAACTGCTCAGACGTTAACCAATTTTGCATGAAAGCTGAGGCACTCCAATAGGACTGCTGCATCACATCACATGCTCTTTATTGTACGAGAATCTGCAGGCCTACAGAGTAAAAACTGACTATCACATCATCAGCAGTGACCTGATTGTCCTCCTTCACCCGGGACTTATCTCTCCATCACAGATACACCATCCATTAACCAGACAGATGCTGGACTGTGTCGGAAACCACACAAAGTGGTGGCACTGCTTGTGCATTTTTTTTTATGCTTAGTCATTCTTACTCTGCCCTTTCTTACCTTTGCAATTTCCCCCCCCCTTCCTATCTTCTCTCTGCTGGTGTGCTCTGATGAGGCCGCCGAGAGGCTGAGCTGGGAGCTTATACGACAGGGTTTCTCTGTAGCTCAGCAGCATTGTAGTTTCTGCCCTTTGCTAAGGACACACAAACGAGTTATTCCCTCCAGAGCGAGGCCTCAGCAGTCCTCTGAGGTGTGAGGAAGGTGTTTGTCAAAGAGCAAAAACAGCAGGAACTGTGATGAGATAGGAGGTGGAGGCTCCTGTGGCAGCAGGCTCTTGGCTTTTCTGACTGTTTTTAATGTTTACTGAGGAAAAGTTGGAGAAAACAAAAACTTTTTTTTTTTTTTTGCATCGCCCATGGCAACTCAGTGTCTTGATAAAAACTAGTGTGAATAAGTGAGATATCGCTGCAGCCCATTAGAGCATTGGTAATGTGTTTGCTGTGCAAATTGAGGCTTTTGTTGTGCGGTTTCTAAATTTATACAGATATTTTGCCTTCTGCATGAGTTTGAAAAGAAAATCCAACACTGTGCCAGAACACACCTACAGCATTGACCTTAGAATAACACTGAAATCATCCATAATATACAGCTTATCTCAATGATTCAGGGGTATGCAACATACCAAAGAAGCCATTTTGCATGGAACTGAACACACCCACTGTCTGTGGAGACTCATGTTGTTTTTGCCCCTAGCCCAAGACACACCAAACCCAAGTAAAGTTTTTCTTTGTTTACTACCCAAAAGTTGCCTTCAGACTGGAGACAAAGTGGTAAACACCTCTGGCAAACTGGGAAACTTTTAATGATACAAGATGTCAGCATCTTTAGTCCTGAGAAGAGTTTCCGTCTTGACAAACTCGCTGCACCATCTGTTTCAGCAGTGCCTTTGCTTTACACTTGCTCATATGTATTCACAACCAGGGGCTCCCCAGTAAAATTACAGTCTTTTACTGTCATCCACCAGCCTACTCTACAGGAGTAATTCAGGGTTCTAATAAGTATAGTGTAGCAAGTCTTTGATTCATGATAAGAGGCAGCCCTAAAGTGGATGGGAAGCTAACACTGGTGCTGTATGGTTTGAAGCTGCCTAGAATACAAGCAGGTGTGTTTTTATTGAGCAGCAACAATTGCATGAGCATAAACAACCTATTCCTTACCTACAGTGGTCTAAATAGGAAGTGATTATAATAATACTATGTCCTTGAAGGTTCTTGAAGATCTGCTCCGGATGTTGCTTCCAGGGTTTTAGCAGGAGACGCTTTTAAAGTTCATATAAATGTCAAAATGGAGTGACCTTTGTGTCTTAAGATCAACATTTCTGATGTCCCTACATTTAGGCAAAATATCACCATCCAGCTTTTAACAGCTAAGCAGCAAAACTCTAAGTTGTTGTGTTCTTATCTTAGCTTTGACTAATTAGTGAGACTGACTGTAGCATTACACAAAGTGTTGTCCGTGTACGAGAAGATAAAATTGAGCTATGAATTTGGTAACCAAAGGTAAGCATTCTGCAAAAGCAAGTCAGGACAGAGGTTTGTAAGGTATACAAACAGTTTTCGAGAAGACATTGTGTGATGTCAGATGCTGCACTTTGATCAAGGAAGCTGAGGTCAAACCACACTTTACCAACAGCTCCAAAGTACAAAACTGTTTTTGAAAGTGACCTATTTTGGTCTGAGACTGAGGAACTGATCAGTTCTGCTCTTCTAGGGAGCTTTCCAAGAATCCAAGTAACCAGAAGGATGTTTCCCAGAGACCTAGTCCCATTTTAGTGCAGTAAACATGTCGTAAAAGACTCTTTGAAATGGAATTAATAGGAGGAATGATGCCAAGATCTGACCCATCAACATGGGCCATGCATTCACAGCATTTAACCAGTCAGATAAAACCCAGCTAACCTCTGATTAATTAGTATCACTTTAGTAGCCACTTTGACGTTAGCTACCTTGGTGGCTGATGAAGGAGAGAGGAGCGAGGAAAGTGTCAGGAGATGTTGCTTTTGAACTTAGAAGAAAATATTTTAAAAGGAACAGGGCAAATTAAACGTAGTTTAGATGTCAAATGTCTTACATAGATTAGTGTTCTGTTTAATTGGTTGGGTATTCATGACCAGTTTGTTTAATAAAAACACAACAAAATAATTTATTTAATTTCTCTATCCAGTGGGCATCGGGGTCTCTGTTAGCTGTGTGCCTAATAAAGCAGAAAGACATGGAAAATATGATGTTAATACACTTCAATACGTGTTTATTTATAGCAAGTCATATCGTCATTGCTGTACTGAACAATGCTATTGTATATCGCAAATTTTCATTATAGGCCTAGTTCCATTTAAATGAACATCAACATGTGGGGATTCAGCTCAGGAACAGCCATGTCTTAATGCATTTTATACTCTAGAGACCTATCACGGCCATTTCACCCTTTGTCCTGGTTGATCATAGATAGATAGATAGATATATAGAAAGATAGAAAGGTAGATAGGTAGGTAGGTGGGTAAATGCTTTATTTATCACCTTGGGGAAATTCAAGGTATCCAGTAGCTCACACATGTTACATTCAAGATAGATAAGGAAACCATGTACAAAAGAAGGTGCAAATCGTGCTGTTCAAACAAATAGAAATAAGGTGCCAAAATGCTAGTATTAACATTTGGCATTTACCTTACAAAGAAAACTACCAGGTATATATGCTAAATGTATTTGGTTGACCAACGCAGCTGGACAGTGTTGAGTTGCAGCAAACGTTTTGCATGGTTTTGCTGGAAGTCTCTGCATTGGCACCACTGTAATGTCAGTATGGAATAATTCTTGGTGCCCCTCAAAAAATATGTATCCAGGGCCAATAGAAAATCTAGTTTTTTAAAATTAGGGTTTTATGTACTCAAGCATAACAGACATTTGTCAGAAATACCAGGAAAATTCTGAGCCCTGCCATGCTCTCCCTATTCAATGTCAGTCTGGACACAACTTAAATCGCAGGTATAACAGCTGCAGTGGCGGATGGGGCTGCGACAGGAGGCTATTGATGAGAGTAATCACTGAGAAGTGTCAGGTTATGATAGAATATTGAATATAATTGGATGTTATTAGTCAGCCAGTCGCCAAGATGAGGCTCTGATGATGAAGCATGAGTGACAGTCAGTAAAATGCAAGTCAGCTAAAGCGAATGCAGCTTCGGTGTTCGGCCTAAACTACTGAATCAGTGAATCTATCACGGTATTCTTATATACTTGCATTAAAAAAAGGGAGTGTTTTTTTTCTCTATAGGATTTTACGAAATTATGCTCAGCAAACAAACTACTGTTGCTAGTCGAGAGTTGCAGGCTTATTATGCAAAGAACAAACATGCACAGATGCTACGGGCTCACAGTGGATACATTAGGAAACACTGGGAGGACCTACCCAAAGAATGATTGCCTATTGATCTGTTTCCATGGTAGCAAGTAATAAAACTCAAATCACTGCTTTGCACAGATTCAATCCAACTGATTCAAGAGGAATCCTTATTATCCATGCTATATTTAATGTTCACTCCTGCAAATAC
The DNA here is from genome assembly GCA_900302755.1 of Chromis chromis. Classification (NCBI taxonomy): domain Eukaryota; kingdom Metazoa; phylum Chordata; class Actinopteri; family Pomacentridae; genus Chromis; species Chromis chromis. The sequence continues at coordinate 7,178 of OMNN01088130.1, forward strand.
ACTCCATCTGTAAGGGTTTTGCCTTTTTTGAAGTGAGGGAAAACTTCGGCTTGGGGCACTGGTGTCATTTTACAAAACAAAATCTGAAAATGAAGCTGTCAAAATAAAAGCCCGTGCTAGTGCCTGAGGATTGTCACCAAGACATGAGAGGGTCACAACCTCGGCTCAGCCTCTACTGTCTAGTCATTAACCCCCACCATGATGCAGCCGCTGACTGACTCGTGGATGCTGCCACACATACAAATGAAGCGATGCAGAAAAGTGCCTGCAATCGCTCGCAGGCACAGGGGCTGCCATTGTGTGAATATAAATGCCCCCTCATTCATTCATCCTACATCTGCCCTGCAGTAACGCCACAGGTTCAATCAAAAGCTCTGTTGTCTCTCCGCCCAACAAGCAAAAACTTCTTTCCGAAACGATTCCCCTAGGGACGGCGCAGCAGCTCTTTTAAAAAAAAAAAAGCACGTCTCAAACAGCAGATGCACTGTGAAGGGGGGAAGAAAAGAAAAAAAAAAACAGCAGAGTCACACTACATCAGGAGTTTCCCACCTCCTGTTCGCTACGACTGTGCATCTGTTGTTCACAGCAATCCTGTTGAGAAACATCTTCTACCAGCATGTAGAGGAGAAAGCCCAGTGTGTGCGTGCGAGTGTGTGCTAGTGTGTGTGGTTACTCAGTCATGCGGCCACAGTAATCTCTGTGAGTGCTGCCTGCTTCTCAGTAAGGCCTGACTCAGACAGCGATGACCTCACCGCCGAATGGCTGGTTGTGTGTTTTTGTGTCAGCAGGGTTGGTTGTGTTAGTGTGTGTGTGTGTGTTGTTGGCAAGAAGGAGAACTAACAGCCCTAAAAGGGAAGAGGGTTTGATTCCTTCGCATCAAAGCTCCGCTGCTTTGTGCTTGACCACAATCCAGAATGACTAAAGGATGAGTTGACGTCTATAAAAGTGCTGCCTGCTCGTCGCGGGTTAAAAGAGATAAATCGAAGGAAGACTATCGGAGATGCCGCTAACACTCCCGGGGGATCTTGTGAAGCTCACGTCATTTCTCTACCATTCCTCTTACCGTATCCCTCCTCCATCACCTCCTCCTCTCTCCTCCGCTGCCTCCCAATTGGGCTCTGTGGCGTCTCCATCTATGCTTTCTGCAGCCTCAAGAGGACAGAGAAATGCAGGAATGGTGTATTTTTTTTTTTTTGCCTTCTTCAACCCTTTGCTCTCTTTGGCTTTCATATGATTCTCCTGGGTATTACACACCGTCACTACATGTGTGTGTGTGTGTGTGTGTCTGTTCACATGGTTGTGCTGCACCATGCTGAGGGCCTCCTTGTGTGAGAAATGGCAGCTGCAGAGAAAGACTTTTGAGTGTTACCCAGCGAGGACACTCTCAGTACTGTCAGTCGCTCATGCACATGCACTGGCTGTGCATATTACAATATGTGCACACATGCATTCCCACATCATTAACACAGTCTGAATAATACATTAGCGTGGTTGATATTATCAGCCGACTTGAGTTTTCAAACATACTGCTATCTGCTTATATGTCGGGCAGAAATGTCATACATCTGTTGATGGTGGTGCAGTTCATAGTTGATGGGATCCTTATCAAGAATGGCTCCTATAAATGCCAAGACATATAAACTGTAAACTACTTGGAAAGTGTAGTAAGCTAGCAGTTACTCTATGTTAAATGAAGCGTCACTACACTGCAGCCACCAGAGAAAGCTAAGCTACACCAACATGGAAAAACAAGTTTAGTACATCAAAAGCTACTTTTATTTATTGTTTTTTTACATTTATTTATTTTTTATTTTCAAGCTGTGTACCATCTAAGTTTGACTCTCCAAAATCAAAATTACACATGTCATCATTACATTTTGACTGGTTGTAATTACAGTGTAACTAATGACTACCATTATTGTGACAAGTGGTAAGCATTTAATAGCCTGGATGTGTAATGCAGATGTCCATAACTCGATTCTTCTGAGCCAAAAACAACATTGCAGATATCCACAATGTCATTCTTCCGAGGATAAATGAGGTTGCTTTTACCATTCATGTGTATGGGGAGATATCTGCAGTTCAGCTGCAGATATCTGCAATGCACCTTGCAGGCTGAATTATTAGAATTATGACTGGCTGTAATTCCAGTTTAAAATATCTACATTTTAATTCTAACCAGACATAATTCTAATTTAATTCCCTACAATTCAAGATATCTTTTTTTTTTAGATATGTTAAATTGAGTCTTAACTAGTCAAAATAATGTTGTAGATATGTCAAACTAAATTTGCGCCCACTCAAAATGTAATTACAGATTATCGTGAATTAGAGCTGTGAGTCAGCAAAACAAAGTTGCAGAGATCTCTAGTTATGTCAAAAGCTACAGCAAGTGGGAAGTGCTTTTCATATTTAATATTTTCACATTTATTTTCTAACCGCATATGACAAGCCGTTTTACTGCATGTCAGAGCAGCCCGAGGCTGAAGTTCTAGTAAATTTCAACCACAAGTCTCTAATGAATGAGGTTCTTGTACTCTGCAAATTACTTGCTGGTGAGCTCTTCCTATTTCATGGCATTTTTTAATGATCGTATTCACCACAGCAAAGAGCATTACTTCTGCTAACATTGCTCAAATTCTTAGTATCTAATGTGCAACCAGCATCATGCACAACAGTTCAGACGAGCCAGAATGACATTTGAGATATCTGCAGCTATCATTTTCACCAGTCCAGACTGAATTACAGATATCTCTGTCATTTTGACAAGTCAGAATGACAATATAGATATCTGGAATAAAAATCAATCACAATGGAGTCACAATATAATTGTATTCAAAATGATGCTGATGATATCACATTTTAATTCTGGATAGTCAAACTCAGCTATTAAATGTTAAAATGGCTTGCCATATGCTTCTGTCTGCTATGCATATGTACATGCATGGTGGTGGCATCATATACTGATCCTTAGTTTATTTCAGACCGCATTCAAAGCTCCACAGTGCTTGTTGCTTCAGAAATGCTCAAGAAAATGTGGCTTTTGTGGACACAACTGTACTACTTGATCCATGAAAGAACTTCACACTGAAAAGCCATTTGATTCAGAAAACAGAACTGGTGCCACCACGCTACTGAGAAATGTAGGTAAACCGGTAACATCACTGCTTGTAGCGAACAACACCGTGAACTGTGTGAAAAACAATGGTATTTCTGTGCTGAAACAATTACTCAATTAATCAATATGTCAGTTAACAGAAAATTATTCTGCAACATTTTGATAATTGATTTTTTTTTTTGGCAACAGTACAAAGAGTCTAGTCATACCAGCTTCTCTTTGAGGCTGTACTTAGGCACAGCAGTACTTTGATCTAACTGTTGATTTCAGAATGCTAACATGCAATACTAATACCCATAAACTGTACAAAACAGATGGATGTGGCAATCATGACATCATGCATTGGTTTCTGCATGACTGTTTTGATGCCTTCAGTTTGGCATTTGGCTGTCACCATCTCTTGAATTGGACTCAGGACATTGCGCATGCTGATATGGTAGCAACTTGTCAATCACAAGGCAGCCCCGACCTCATTCATATCCCACTTTATTGTGTGTTTTATTCTAAAAGGGACCATAATTTACCAAATGAACACCATGCTGTATTCAAAAAGTCTTAAAACTAGCGTTTGAGACCATAAACTCATTAGGGAAATGTCTTCTAAGGTAATAAATAAAGAAGAAGTTGGGTTATTTTCTCATAGCCTTCGATACAATGTGACTTCTTTTTGCAACCAGAGGAGTCGCCCCCTGCTGGCTATGAGAAAAAGTACAGGTTTGATGGTACTTCCACATTGGCTTCACTTATCAGAACCAGAGGCTTTGTTTATCAATAACA
>OMNN01088132.1:0-12773 GCA_900302755.1 Chromis chromis
TTACAAAAAATGAGAAAATGCCGCTCGTGGAAATCACAATATGGGTGGAAATGAGCTGTTAGCGTCCTGAGCCTGCTCCTTAAGCGCAGTGGCTTATGGGTAATGTAGTAGCAGTAGTAGATGAAGTGCGTTGTGTGTCTTTATGGGTAATGTAGTAGCAGTAGATGAAGTGCGTTGTGTGTCTTTATGGGTAATGTAGTAGCAGTAGATGAAGTGCGTTGTGTGTCTGTCCCCCCTCCACTCCTGCTGGACTCTTTCTCCGTGTCTGTGACCAATAAACGGATCCAGTTCCAAGGTTTACTGCCTCCCATGCTGCCTGTTCTGATAGCGGCCCAGACGGCTTGTTACCAGCACAGAACCAGCTAACACAGTAGTTTACTGAGGTATACGCCACGGAGCTGAGGAGGTAGCAGCTGCTTGGAGGAGGTCTGAGCTCTCTGAGGGCTTTTCTAGTTTTGTAAATCTCTCTGTATCACTGCTGCTTGAACAGGCAGAGCTCCAGAACAGGAATGTGTGGTTGATACTGATCGTTTATCTGCTTCCTAACATCTTGTAGGAGTTTTATCTTTTAAACCAGCTGCATGATGCTCTTCAGGCCTCATGTTGGACTTTTGGACTTTGCACAAGAGTTAAAATCTAAAGCTGCTTTAACAGCTCACTTTTCTTGTTTCAATCCCCTTGTCTGGAGGTTTAATGGATTTGGGGCCGGTTGCTAACACGGGGATCTCAGTTATGTAAAAACCTAATTACAAAGACAGACAAAGGGCCTGTTAATTGTTTGCTGGGTCAGAGAGTCCAGTAGAGGACTGTAGGAATGAGGACACGAGGCTTCACTGTGGTCGTGTTGTTTTATTTGAGTTTATCTACAAAACACTGCAGGATTCAGATCAAGCTCTGCACGGCTACATCTGATAGTTTACAGGCTGGAACATGTCTGTGAATGTTCTCATTCATCCAGGTCACAGTCAGTGGAAGGCAGCTGGACTCTTCCCTGAGTCCAGCTGCCTTCCATGGACTTGCCCAGAACTCCTGATTTTAAACACCCAAGTGTACATTTAGGTTTACTCCTAATCAATCTGCTCTAAAAAATAAATAAATACTCATTTAATCTTGTCTAAATATCTGTTAATAAATAAATAAAATGTGATTCAGTCATTAAAAAAAAACAGGAAGCAGAGGCTGTTAACCCTTTAAGTCCTAGTGCGTCATCGGCGACACGTTTGGGCACGGTTTCTGAAAAGCTGAGGCATTGTGCTTTACAGACAATATGGTGTCATTACGGTAATTTCATCCGTGCCCCTCCAGGAATCCCCTGGATGAAATTACCGTAAAATTACCGTAATGACACTATATTGACTGTAAAGCGCAACGTTCATTTGTATACGGTAATTTCATTCAGATACGAATGAAATTACCGTATACAAATTAAATTATGACGTTGCGCTTTACAGCCAATATAGTGTCATTACGGTAATTTTACGGTAATTTCATTCGTGCCCCTCCAGGAATCCGCTGGATGAAATTGACGTAAAATTACCGTAACTCTTATAATAGGCAGTAAATCGTAAATAAAGATATTGAAAGTTTCTTGTGATAAAATGGGCACCAGCACTCACAGGACATTTTCTGACCTTTTTCTAATCAGAATAAGAAAAACAAAGACCAGGTGGACATTTTGAGGCTCAGGTCTTAAAGGGTTAATGAAAAAACACCACGCACGGTTAGAGGTCTCATCTTTTTGCCTTTCTTTTTTTCTTTTGGTTCTCAGGAAATGTACAAAGCCAGCAAGTACGAGGTGTCTCCTGACATGAAGCATGTGCTGCTGGCCTACAACGTTGCACCGGTGAGCTTCTCATCTGTTTGCTTGTTTTTTGAATTAGCAAACAGCCGAATATGTCAGACGCCTCTGCTGAGGAAGGGGTGGGATGGGAGAGAGAGAGAGAGAGGAAGGAGGGAGGAGAAAGTAATCATGGCGGGGTGTGAAGGCCTGTCGCACACCGCTGCCTGTCAGCGATGGCGGCGGAGGCTAGAAACAGCCGAGCGGAACTGTAGCGAGGGAGGCAAGAAACACAAACAAACCCCCATCGGCGCTGCACATTCTCACAGGGAGGGAGATGAGAACAGGGAAGCATCAGATGGGAATTTATCATTTCTGTGCAAAAATAAAGTGCCCCTATGACTACACCGGCTCTGCCAGCGACCACCATATGCATCAGAGCAGTTCAGCCTCCTAATATAGGTAGATGAAATATATCACATCGCTAATATTTGTGTGTTTACTTCATTCGGCTCCACCACCGAGTCACCGCAAGAGAGAATCTGCTCCCATTGTTAGCGTGTGAAGGATGCCGGCAGATATATAACCTCGTGTTATTGCCTGAGATGAATAGGAAATATTACGACACACTGGAGTGTGCTGGTGCTGCATGTGTTTGCATTTATTATCCATCCAAACCTCCATCACCTTGATAGATGGCAGTCATTGCTCCTGTACGCTCGCTGTAGCAGCACGAGGCGGCAACACTCACAGATGCACATCCACGCGCACTTCATCTCCATAACGTGCAGTGAGGATCAGATGTTTATATTAAACACTGTTTGCATAATGACATGTACCAGGCAGCCTCCTTTGAATGAGAATGTTTCTCCAGTGGGCAGTGACTTTACTACGTTCCCGCGCTGTTCATAAAAAACGGAATATTTGAGCAGCGTGCGCACTTGAGCTGCTCATAAATAGTTTAGGTTTCAAAAAACGCAGGTGAATGCTGGAGATTGTTTCAGCTTTTCCACCCTTTAAACACCCAAAACCACCCAGTTGATTGGAAAGCTTTTTGAAAATCACCTAAATGACACCATTTATCCATGCTGGGAACTGTGAAAACAGAAAAGAAAATCATCCGTGAGGTGCCACCGTATTGGAAAAGCACATCTGAGCTTATGATAGTGATATTTATCAAAATCACCTTATTCTACATGTCTCTCCTTTACATATTCACCAAAAATAAATAGTTTGGTCTAACTAGATTCTATAAAAAACAAAAAATTCCATGCTCCTCTGTGCAACTGTGGTATCAATACACAGAACATACTACCAAAATATATATTTTTTTAAATTGTGAATAAGTGGAAAGAATAATTTAGTTTTTTACATTATAAAATGCAAATTAGTTATATATTAAACCCCTAAACCTAAAAACTCATCTGCGAGTTTGAAAGGCATAATTTGTTTGTTTGTTTGTTTTTTAATAATTTGCCAAAGTTCTACCATTTATCCAGTGATAGGTTCATAAACCACTTATCTACCATCATATATCATTTAGACTTGCTTTTATGAAGTTTACTTTAGCTTTAATTAGTTTTAGTGTTCTATTCTGTGTGTTGCTTTATTTTAATTTTAGAAGGCTAGCTCTTTGTTTTGATGTTTTACATTTTTGATTTTTAATTTCTATCTTTTCATCTTCAATCTCATTCTTCAATTTTTAAACCGCCTAGGTCATTTGTTTGATATGCATCCTAATCTAGCTAATCATTCATTTAACTTATTATTATCATTGTTACTATTTAGTTTTATTTGACCGCTCTGCCTCGTCTCCTTATGCCTTATGTCTTGCTTGATTGTCTCTGTGTTTGCATGTTTTGACTGTCAAAGCACCTTGTGAACGCTGCTCTTAAAGGTGCTATATAAATAAAGTTATTATTATTATTTTATGTGCAAAATTGTCAAAATCTAAGCTTATATTTGCAATATTTCATCCAATTTGCACTAGATACTGCACCAGATTCAGTAAAAAATATAATTAAAGAAATATATAAACACTCCTCTGCACAACCGTGACCCAACATTCAGGTGCGATCAACAAACACAAAAATCCAGATACATTTCGGCTGAACTGCAGGTTGTGTATGCAGTAAAATATCTATAGTATGTATGGTCACTAAATATTACACATTTTGATTCGAGTTCTCTCATTTTTTGTCAAATAAATGATGACTGAAAATGCAACTTTTTATGATTCATGGCATTCTAAGTTTGTTATAGTGCACATAACACATTTCTGAGTTCTCTCTACTTATTCATGGTTGTTCTGTTTCTACAGAGGTGCAGGACTTTATACTGCAGTGAAAAATGAGCCCGCAAGTGTGACAGGAACAAAAAAATGCCCAGAAACTGCTAGGGGTTCAGAGACTTAATGTTCTGTCTTGTATAGCCAAAATATCCCCGAACTCCTTCCTCACTCGGCTCAGTCGTGGGTCCATTGTTGCTTTAAAGCATCTGTTCTCCAGCAGCCACATTTATAACACGGTTTTGATTTATTATAATATTTCTGAAGTTTGTTTGTTTTGTGAGCAGAAAAAACTCTGCTTTAAACTTTCGTTTAAATCTCTGTGTGGTTGATCTCACATCGCAGCCGTCATTAATCTGTGAGTTTGTTTGTCTGCTCGGCCTGTATCTGCAGTGTGGCAGCTTGGTAATGACTGCCGGTCAGCATATTTAAGAGCCGTGATCACATTTCACACTGCTACTGCTGTCTGACAACAAACACAGACCAAAACAACTAAAACATAACAACTAAACTGTGAATGTGGCTTTACATTGGCCGTGAGCCATCCTCACTTTGTCTGAGAAATCCAAAGCAGCTTGTGGACAACAGAGCTAAACATGCTGATTTGAAGACTTAACAACTTAACACCACCTTCAAATTTCACTGCCCTCTCTGGCTGAATGTTTTACATCTTTTTACACCTTTAAGCTCACCCAGAATCACTTAGAGGTGTCTTTGGATGTGGCCAAAAATGAGTAGCTCTAACACTGAACCACTGGATTGAGACACTGAAATGGACCAGTATAGCTTTTGGAGGCCAGTTTACACAGATATTAGAACCTGGTTTCATTCCCAGCTTGTCGCATACGACCACTTTGTCATAACCCCCGACCATCTAGCATCATTTTTCAATTTCTGATAGACCCATAAAAACAGTGACTGAAATATGGCCATGAGGCTGTACTCAAACGTTTTCAGTTGGTGTCTTCACTGTCGGTTCTTTTCGGACAATAAAAAGTCAACCTTGCAACGCGTGCTTAATGTTGTGAAAGGGTGTTTTTCTTAACTGAAACCTTGATCTTCTCTCAAACTGAACCAGAAAGCAAAACTAAAGTCACAAAAGAAAACGAGACTAAGTGGGAAAAGTTAGTCTGCCACATAAAACTCCAACCTCTTCTTTATGTTGGTCTTTCAAACTGGAAAAACTCCTCCGTGTCAATCAGCCAAAGGGCACCTTGAACAAATCTCTGAGACACTGAAAACATGCAGTTTTATGAGACCCTTAGAATGAGAATTAATTAATATTATGCTGAAACTAACTACAGCTTAGATTTAATACACCGCTTGATTTTCATTTTCCAATGAAAATCAAGCTCTTTACCTTGTTAACATGTCTTTAGGGTGTTTTTTAATGTGGTAAAAGTCGCACCACTTGCGGAAAAAAGCAACCAACACCATGGCTGAGCAATTCCAACTTAGAACTACAGTGTAAAAATGATCATCTCAAAAACATGAATTCAGACTTCCACGGTCTCTGATGTCACAAACCTGAGGAACCAATCCTGTCAGTTTGCTAAATGGGGATTTGCTTATCATTATTCTTTAGAATTAGCTTCCAGTTTGAACATTTGTGGTTAAATTACTTCAATATCACAACTTGCCATTGTTTAGTAGAGTCGTAGGCGAGCTGGTGTGCTCGGGCTGCAGTGTAGAGTTATATCTAAGGCATTTTAAGATACGACGGGTTCATTTTATTAGAAAAACTTCACCTGAGATTGACTTCATTGTTTATTTTTAAGGTCAAATGATTCATTGTTGTCACTTTTAATGCTGTTTTTACGTTCAGTATTTTCAAAAAACAAAGGGATCTAATGTAATCTCACTGGACTTCATGAATATGGATATCTTCACTGTTTCTAGGAAACAATAGAACAAAGAAACCATTCATAATTCATGTCCTGCGTCTTCTTCCAGGTGTACCAGCATTCCTACACAGCCTTCTACATCATCTGCAGCCTGGAAACCCCGTAAGTAAGCGGTCAGAGCTGCACTGCCCCACATCTGTTGCTTTTTATATGATATTATCCTGGAATATCTCACCTGACCTCACTGCCTGTGACTGCTAACGAAGCTCATTTGCACCTGTTCTCACTGCAACCTCCCACAAAGCACCTCTGACCTCCACCACATTGTTTGCTTCCAAGCCTCCCTGAATGCTATCTGTGAAGGGAAAGGAGGGTATCTGGCAATCTGTGGCCTCTTATCACAGTTAGAGTCGCCGCAACATGTGCAGATGTTATCCTCGCGCACCTCTATCCTCTCGGTTTACCTTGTAACAACAGGTAAGTTTGGAAAATTAGATGCTAAACTACCAGAGACGAGATGAGGACCTGTACTAATAACACAGCTTGAGAATGAGCCTTTTCGAAATGCCACTTGTCCTTCAACGTCGAGCTGTTAAAATGTCTGGAGAAGGGAGCGAGATGAGGAAAGCGTTGCGGATTTGCATTTCAACCTGTCTGATCTTCATTTCTTTGCAATAAAAAACATATAAAGGAGCAGCTGTTCATGGAATCCACAACAGAAAACCATAACGCTCGACGTTTTCAAAAATAGTCCCAGTTAATCAGGTGCTACAGCCTTCAGCAGCCAAGACATATTAAGGGCATTTTGTGCTATAACTATACTTATTTCCCTTTTAAATTAGTTCCACATCAGGTCACAGTTTGACAGAATTGTCAGCAGCTCCTCCGGTTTAAATCCATTTGCGTGCTGCCACCCAGTGGTGACGTGCCGACGAGCACCTCGGCTGATGACCTCATTCATCCTGAGCTCCAGACAAAGACGTAGAGGCAGTGGCACCTCTAATTCTGCAGCCTGCACCGCACAGCACTTTTCCCCATAAGGAGAGGTGACACTGTTATAGAGCTCCTGTATTTATGGATACACTTAAACCTTTGTTCTCACATGTTCTACACTTGTTCCTGTGCTGCTGCAGGAGCAGACACTCATTGTGGGTTTATGTGTCTTCACTTCTATCTGATAGCGTTCTTTTTTTTTGTCTGTGCACCCCCAGGGAGACGTGGAACCTGAACCCTCCAGAGGTTCGAAATGCTCAGCTACAGTATGCAGGCTGGGGGCCGCAGGATCAGCAGCTGGTAAGAAGACCTAAAACATTCATGAATCCACTGTACTTCTGTCTGCTGGCCAGTGAGTGAATAAAAGAAAAATAAAAAATCAAGCGACATCCATCACAAAGGAATAAAAAGTCGTCCTTGAAAAAGTGAAAAAACCTTCACAGCACACACACCAAAAATAAGCAAAGTAAGTTTTGACATGCCGTGTCCTTCACTGCCTGTTTATAATTTTAATAGCCGAAGGAATTAATTATTTTTGAAGGTGCGCTTCGGCCAGAAGGGCTCAATACCGGCCACCTGATGGGAGGGGTTGAATGATTAATAGGAGCGAAGGGGTCCTAATTGTGTCCTTTGTTTAAACCTGCATTAATCGATTTTTGGGGCCACTCGGGGCACGACGAGCTGTAAACTCAACACTGTCAGATCATCACCTTGTAAAGTTGAAATGAAAAACATGTCCGCAAAAACTGGCTTACAGAGAGCTTTAGCATCCATTAGCTGTGCTCTTTGGGCTTTTTTGTTTGTGTCCTTGTGATTTTAAGTCCACCATTAACTCTCCTTTTTGATCTCCAACAATTCCTTGGAATGATCCGACTCTATTTGCTAATTCTCCTCTATATCCAGTTAAAGGTGTTAAACTTGTTAATCTATCACTTGGATGGGAGCCCAACATACGTGCCAACTTATACGTAATGTCTGTACATTTTACAGATCAGAGCAGCTGCAAATCACTAAATGAATTCAAAGCAAGGCAGACGAATTGGGATGTACATGTTATGACTGACTCACATCTTCACATTCATCGTCAAGGTTGCTGATATGTCCCCTTAATCTTTATGTTAACCTCATTTAATTTGTTTTATGTCTGTATGACTGACCTGTTCACTCATGCTGCAGCTCGTAGAAATGCAAATTTTAGATCATTTTCTTAACCAATAGTCAGCGATGCTATCAATCAGTAATCGTATAATCGTCAATGTGGATTAAGTACTAATGAAGCTAATTTAAATCACATGCCACTCTCCGCTAAAGCGGCTTGGCTACATTTGCTATTTGTTTTTGTGGGTGTCCTTGTAGAATATAGTCCCATATGAATATGTGAGCTTTGGCCAGAATCCATTAACCACAACAGAAGCCTCTGCCATGGTGTCCGTTGCTAGCTAAACCCCGACAATGCTCTCTGCTTCAAAACAGTCCGAGTGACTGCTTCCCTGGGTTGCTACAGTATTAACAGCTAATGTAAAATACATTTTCTGACATGCATGTCCTTCGTCTTCTGCCGTATCGGTCAATACATTTTTAATCAGATAAATTATTAAAAGCAATTCATAGAATAACAATTAATTATTCACCTTTCTAGCGGCCTGTCTTGGACAAGATGCTCCTCTAAAGGACATGCTTAATCTCACTGAGCCTTTTTAATGAGTAAATTATGTCAAAATAAAAAAGACAGAATAGATTTGTTTGTTTTTTTTAAAGATGAATGGATTTTATCGACTTTTGGATAGTGTAATACAGGTATGAATCCAAAGCATGTATGATTTATAGCTTTTTTCCTGACAAGACACTGATAAGATCAGAGAGAGTGAACCATAACAGTATGTAAGCGCCACTTTTTCAGTCCTCTGTCCAGATTACAACAGAGCTTTTCCAAAATAATGTTTAAATCTGAAAACATTGGCTCGGCATTGTAGCCTGTACTGACAAAATGAAGCTTTGTGGAGGCACTGTGAGAGTAGAATAGCATTTCATTGAGAAGGCAGTGGAAGAAACATGGCAACAACAATGCATTTGAAATAGAATAACAGGAAGCTACTGCAGAAACAGAAATTGTATACCGCTTGATGCTGACCCGCGTCAGCAACAAGCGGTATACAATTTCTGTGTCTGCAGACTTACCTAAACAGTCTGACTTCCATCCTCTTGTGGCTTTTCATCTGTGCTCACCAGTTATTGATGACCACCTGAACAGCCTGATGAATACAACCTGGATCTACTCAACATTTACCAATTAACCAGTGCTGGGTTTTTGATGCCTTCACTAGTTGTAACCTTCAATTTCAGGCAAAAGAAGGCTTTGTCTCCTTTGAAAATTGCCTCAAGACAATTCCATTTCTGAGTATGTGCCCTCTGAATTGTGACAGAGCTAATCTTAATCTTCCAGAGACAGCCTTTTCCTCAAGTCATTGATATGGTATAAGTTGGAGTCCTTGAAAAACATCACGCCAAAACAATTTTGTCCCTCGGGGTGTAAATCAACCTAATGATTCCCAGTAAACAAATTCCAAATTAAACTCTGTTGTTTGAAGACGCAATGGTCCTTTGCGTTCCTTCCTGAGATGAATCATCCTCCGCCTCCATCATCGCACAATCAAACTTGTCACGGCATTAATGAGCTTCAGTCTGTTGCTTTGCAGGGCAGTCAGACTGTAAGCGATTACATCCTGCAGCACAATGCTATTAATTACCTGTTATCTCGTCAGCGGATTAATTAACACAGTTGCTAGATTGATATAGCCTCAAGTTTCCCACCATTAGTCATGAAGTGGTTTTTTTACTTGCGGCGGGCGAGTTGTGTTAGCATGAAGCCGAGCAGCTGCTTTCCCCCCGAAGGTTCGCATGTCCTCTGTCAGGGAGGTTGAGGGTGATGGGAGACGTGTCCGTCAGCTAAAACAAGCAAACACAGACTGGAATCCGAGGCGTGTGTTGTCATATCTAGACAGTCTAATATGCATAAATCAGCCCACCTGTTACCCCGCTCCCAAATCCCTCACGCACCTGATTAAAACCCCCTTTTTACTTCCCCACAGAGAGCCCTTCACATACATGCCCATTCATGCACAAACACAGCTGTCCAGACACATGTTGAGCTGCTTGTCAGGCTAAAAAGTCAGAGTGATTTGATAATCACGGAGCATTCTGTTCTCACAGCAACATTTATTTGCAAAAATATGTTGTTTTTTTTAACCTGTTTTTCTTTTTGTGGAGAGTAAATCCCTCAGTGAATAGACTTTTTTTTTATTTTTGCTCCCTATAAGTTGTTAATCTTAAGCGAACACATTCAGACAAGTTTGGGTGCTTAGGCCTAACCTTTGTGTTACATTAGAGAGACTATGTGTGTGAGAGAGAGAAAGAAAAAGACAAAGTCAGTTAGAAATACAATGTGTAGGCTAGTCTTTGTTCCTAAATATTGTAGAATTTCCTTTGTCACAATCAGAGGTCAATGTGTTTTTTTCCGGACCAATACTGTTTAGTAGTAATCAAGGATGACAATATTTGGAGTTGATATACACCGATCAGGCATAACATTAAGACCACCTGCCTAATATTGTGTTGGTTCCCCTTATGTGGTCCAAAATGCTCTGAACCATTGGGCATGGACCAGAGGACCAGAACGTTGGCAGTGGATCCTTTGGGTACTCTGGCTTGTGCAGTGGGGCCTCTGTCAATCAAACTTGTTCCACTGCATCCTGTTGATGCTTGATCAGAATGGGGTCTAGGAAGTTTGGAGGTCAGATCAACATCTTGGGCCATTGTCATGTTCCTCAAGATGTTCCTGATTGGTTGATGTTGTTGCCATGTGGTGGGGTGCATTTTCCTGAGGGGGTAGGCCAGTGACATTTGGGATTTCCATTTGCATGAGGGAGTTTTGTCCAAATTCCTTTATTATATATATTTTTTCTGATTTTTTTCCTTCGGTGCTGATAAACTATCACTTTTAATGTATAACTTCAGAAATGAGGTTGCCGAAAACCACAGACGACTACAGATAGAAGGAGGCGTCTGTATCAGTTAAGTTATTTTTGAATTAATTAATTTTAACAGGAAACAGTTAAAAAAAAAAAAAAAAACTTAATAAGCAGTAAAATGCTGATTATCAGATCTGATAATCAGCCAAACTGATAACCAGTCAACCCCTAGTTATGTAGTTTTAAGCTTATGTTGGCTAATCAGTGGCTAAATTACACTTTTATTGAGCATTCAAAGAGAATTCCAACAATTAAGAAGTGCATTTCCTTAAAAATTGACAACTCAGGGGGGAGATCCTGAAATGAGCATGAGTCAAGAGCCAAAACCCCTGGATCCTACACTTCCCATAATGCATCTGACTTCATCTTTTTTTGAGTTTGTCAGGCTGCACTTGTGCTTAGAATGCTTAGAAGATCACAATTAAACTTTAAGACGTAGGCGGCTGTGGCTCAGGTGGTAGAGCGGGTTGTCCACTAATGGCAAGGTTGACGGTTCGATCCCCGGTCCCCCCCACATGCCGAAGTGTCCTTGGGCAAGACACTGAACCCGAAGTTGCTCCCAATGGCAGGCTAGTGCCTTGCATGGCAGCTCTGTCACCATTGGTGTGTGAATGGGTGAATGAGAAACGCATTGTAAAGCGCCTTGTGTACCACTAAGGTAGAAAAAGGCGCTATATAAGTGCAGACCATGCCAATATTTAACAGCAGTATTTACCATCCTCACCATTTTCAGTTCTCCATTGTTGAAATCCATTTTCTAATCTCTTCAAGGCTGGATTATTGCAGCTCACTGTTCCTGGGTATTGGCCAGTTCTCACTGTTTCATTCTGACTCCTAACTGGTACCAAAATAAAGGGAACGCATCACAATTGTACTAGCCTGCCTACACTGGCTGCCTGTTAAATCCAGAATTGATTTTAAGGTGCTTTTATTTGTTTGTAAAGCCATGCATGACTCCTCTGCCTCTACTCTCCTCTACCTCCAAGCCTTTTCCATTCTCAAAGCTTTAAACTGGTCCATGATCGAGGCTGCTGGATGAAGAGAGTTTGAGCTTTTGTGGTAGAAACTCCAAAGTTTTGGAGTAGCTCGCCTCTTTCAGTCCAATATTTCACCTCCAGTGATACTTTTAAGAAAAATCTTAAGATGCTTTCAGTGGCTCTTGGTTGCTCTTAGTAGTATTAATATTTTAGTATTTATTTTATTTTAGAATTTGATCCTACAATTTGTTTTCCAATGTTGCCTTGTTTTTTAGTATTATTTGATTTTATTATTCAGACTGATTTTACTAGTCCTTGTTTATCTTTTCTGTCTATATTTTTTTCACCTTTTTTGCCTTTCTTATAACATGTACAGCACATTGGTCGACTCCAGTTGTTTTAAAACAGGCTATCTAAATTATGGGTTGGCTAATACATATACATATATTTATATTTTTTGCCAATATCAGTGGTAATTATTAGTAGTCAAGGAGATCGATAACCAATATTTGGTACCAACATACACCAATACACTGATCAGCCACAACATTCTGACCACTGATAGGTGAAGTGAATAACATTGATCATATTGGTACTATGTGGTGTTCCGCTGGAAAACCTTGGATTTTAACATCCATGTTGATGAGACTTAGACACCCAAATAAACATTGTCCCAGAACAAGCACACTCCCTCATGCAAATGGAAATCCCAAATGTCACTGGCCTACCCCCACAGGAAAATGCACCCCACCACATGGCAACAACATCAACCAATCAGGAACATCTTGAGGAACATGACAATGGCCCAAGATGTTGATTTGACCTCCAAACTTCCTAGAGCCCATTCTGATCAAGCATCAACAGGAT
>OMNN01088139.1:9941-21016 GCA_900302755.1 Chromis chromis
ATGGTTTTTGGGATGAATGGATTTCCCACTTTCTCTATGTTTTGTATAATATAATATTATATAATATACTATAACATTGATACTACTACTACTGCTGCTACTACCAGTACTGATAATAATCTTAAAAAATAAAATAATAATAATAGAAATACAAATAGAGCTGAAACTATATAAACCTGTACTGTACTAACAATTATATCACCACTATCGGTGACAGCATTATATCATATTCATCTGATGATCCCTGACTTGCTCACTATCAATATGGTGAATCAATAACTGACTAAAGAATGTGTCACGTGTCTCTCTGCCTCCTCTGCCTCACTGACGCACAGCCATCACATTTCCACACAGCTGATGATGTTTCCATTTCACTTTAATCAAGACCACCAACACCCCGTCCTTCCTCCGATTGTGCCCACACAGCATCACAGAAGAACAGCTAAATCCGAACCGCTTGATTATCACAGAATCGGTTAAATCATCTCACTTGAAAGTTGATGTAAGTAGCAAAGTGGTGCTGCTGCTATAGTATCCAATTACTGTCTGTATGTATCATATCCAACACAAAAGTCTCGACATTTTCCTGCAGCACTGTGAGGCACAGGCTGACAAAATAACAATAATAACCGAGATCATGTCAGGCTGACATGTCCTGTCTTGCTCTGACTCTCTCAGTGTTATTTTAGAATGGGGTCAGATAATGTGTGCCGGCTGTGCAGTCTGCAGTAGATTAAATATTAGTGTTATCTCATTTCCTCTGGATATAAAGTCCCCACAGACTGTCCAAATGAAGGGAAAATGGTTTAATCATTGAGGCAATCTTTACACAAAAAAAAAACCTCACCAGGGCGTGGAACCTCCGTTTATGCTGCCATGTCGTTATTTTTTCCAAGCCACAGTTAGACTTTGTCAGGCTGGCTTGTATAAGTATTGGCTGTTAACTGGCACAGCCTGGCCTTGGCGAACAAAAGACTCTGAGCTGAGAAAAGAATGAAATACTACTTGTTTCTCCCCATCAGTGACTGAATCTTAGTGTTGATGATTAATAGCAGTCACAACTGCACTTGATTCTCTTCTATTGCTGTCTACACCACCAGACACACCACTTCTTTATAGGTAGAAATATATATAGTAGGGAAATATATCAGGATAAAATGTTCAGTTGATATTGATAATTATAGATAGTTATAATGACATATTTTTAATAAAGACCAGCATAAAAATAGGCTTATTTGAATTTAACCACTATAGCCGCTACTTATAAAGGAACACAACAACGACAAACACACATAAATAAATCAATTCGGACATAATTAAAAAGAAATAAGTAATTATCTCACCATGACACACACAACACGGTGGCACATGAACGGTGATTATGCAAAAGCTGCTGCACCACGTTCAGGTTAAGGGTGCAAGTATCTGGCCAGGACTGGGAAATACTGGACGAGAGTCCTGCAACGGCCTCCATTTGGGCCCCAACATGAAGTCTGTCGGCCCTCGGAGCAAGCAGCCAAGAGTGCATTGCTTAGGCAAAGGTGGTGGTGGTGGTGGGACAAGGGTTCATGGGTGTTTTTTAGACTGCAAAGCTCGTCTCGCAAGGTCAGCCACTGGTCCCTGCCAGCTACAGCCTCCGCCAGGGGAGGTCTGTAGGCACAGCCGGGGGTAGTCTCATTCTGTAGAACATAATGGTCCGATTGCAGCACAGTATCATTCTGAGAAGGATGCAGCCAAGGTGTTTCCTTAAAATAGTGACAGGTGGAATTGTTGAGGTTGAACATTTGCATGCAGGGAGACAAGCACTGTCATTAAAATGGATAATCCACTAAAAAAAAACTAGCAGGGCTGCCTGACTGCATGATCCAAATCATCTGAAAACTTTCAGTGTTGTAGATTGGTGATTGGAGGTTGTTGTTGTTGTTTCCCATCGCAGAAGGAAGGACAAAACCGACTGACATGATTGGTGGCAAGTAAGGCTAGGCCAGGGGTAACAAGAGGCCTAGATGGACTAGCCATTGAAGCCAATGGGAGAGTGACAGATATTAGTGTTATATGTCTCTTTAGATTAGTTTTTCAGGTCATGGTAATCATACATGCTTAAGTAAAAGATAAAAGGTTCTTCAAAACATCTCACCTCATATACAAGAGGGTTTCTCAGTTCTAATATACCTGTAAGGAGTCTCAGGTATCCATTCTTTACTCCAAAATCACACATTAGGCACATTAATCTCACAACAGCCAGGTAACGGATTAGTAAAGGTGCTATTTGTGGTGAAATCGTCTGGTTAGGACTCTCAAGACTGCATTGTACCTGATAAGTGGTGTTGTAGAGTTCCTCCTGTTTAGAGGTCACTGTTACAGTTCAATATAGATGCCTTCCTTAACTCCTCTCTCAAACTATCTGTACTGTTTGTCCAGAAAGTGAACACTGCTGTCCTCAAAGTAATGTCTCTTATCCTTCAGATGTAGATGGACCACTGAGGACAAGAGCTGAAGAAGCATTGTGGATGAGGAATGAAACATGTCCCAGAACTAAAAAGAGAAGTCCAGTTGCCTTCTACTGAAGCACATAGAATAAGACTGGCTGTTATGAGCCTGTTATGGGGGTTCATGTTCATGCAAATCAAACTTTGCATATTTATTATGTGTTTTCATGGCGGTTTGCATCTAAGGCACTCAAGTGAAACTATCCAACATTCTTTCGAACAATTATAGTTGGTACACATCATTAGCGTCTTATCGCCCAGGCCTAGTAGGCGCTCCATCTGTGTACACTACAAAGTAGGCTGAGTGAAATGCTGTGGGAACATTTTGTCTCAAGGGAAGGGAGACTCTCTGTCCTAGTCTACAACAAACTGAGTCCAACACTGGTCACAAACAGCTGCTGACAATGATTTCAGAAGCCTATTTTTTAAGAAAATACCAAGTACTGAACAAAAATGGGCTTTCTGGGTGATTACAAATGCATTCACTGATACATTTAGTTTCCTATTAAACGTCAAAAACAAGTACTCATTGTATATCTGTCTATTTAAGTAAGAAAACACAAGAAGTAAGTTGGATGTATTGCGGAAAAGTGTAAAACTCAAACCCCATAAACTAACCGAAAAAACAGGTTTATACTATGCCGTCTAGTGAGAATACAGAAGCAGCAGATGCAAAATGAAGACAGCAAGAGTCAGATCTCTGAAAATAACAAACATGCAGAAAAAAAAAAGAATAAAACGAAGGGTGAGTTTGGAGCATAAATTATTCACCAACAATCAAAGTATACACAAGGAAAGCGAAAAGATGTCACTGGCCACTGAGAGCTGCTGAGGCAGATGGAGAGGCAGCGTCGGAGGAGGGAGGGGAGGGTGAGGAGCGCCTTTGGGATGAAGCGGCGGAGAACAGAGGAGGCTGGGACAGAAGAGACAGACAGGAGGGGATGAGGAGGGGCTGAGCCAAGGAGGAGACGGGCCGGAGGATTTTCTTTTGTGTTGTGTGGAGTGAGGAGTCGGGTGGGGAGTGGATGTGGATGAAGGAGGGGCCGACATGCAATAAAACCCAGGTAGCATGAAGAGGGAGGGTTGGCGTCTCAGCGCTGAGAGGGTGCGTGACAAGTGCCAAAGCCCCGTCGACAAGCGAGCGCCCAGACCTTTTCATGGCCTTCAATAATTGATGCATCTTCTGCTGCTGTGTACCATCTTTATAAAGCAGCAAGTGTGTGGCGAAAGCAGTCTTCTGTCAGTGTGACCTAATTGTGTGTGAGTGATTTCCGCCCATCTTTTGTCACATTCAGATTTATGTATTAAAGATGAGCTTTTTTTCAGTGGAGCGAGAATGTACATCAATTTCCCTCCGCGACAATTCCCGATGTTCGTCTGTGGAATGTTAATTTCTGGGCCCGACAACCTCACAAACTCTCAAAACCTGCAGTCAGTCAGCGCTGCTAGGAAAATGAGATTTTGCAAACCCTGCTCTCGTACACCTTTGAGCTCCGCTGTGGCCACGGGGATTTTTCTTGCTTCTGCCAGCTGCTTGGACTGAGTTGGGAATAGAGCCGGGTTTCCTTCATGCACTCCACCCAGCAACCCACATAGCTTTCTACATGCTCGACATCACTTCCACTCTCTCTCCACATCCTCCCTTTCTCAAATCATCCGCTGTGCCAGGGCAATCCCCTCTCTCTCTCTCTCTCTCTCTCTCT
Source organism: Chromis chromis (assembly GCA_900302755.1). Classification (NCBI taxonomy): domain Eukaryota; kingdom Metazoa; phylum Chordata; class Actinopteri; family Pomacentridae; genus Chromis; species Chromis chromis. The sequence goes on from OMNN01088139.1 coordinate 14,134, forward strand.
CTCTCTCTCTCAATCTTTTTTTCACTGCACTCTCTCTTTTCTCCTCCTGAACATGGAGGACAAGTGTTATCACCACACTGCAGATGTTTTGAAGGGGAGGGGGTGGAGGCTCCGTTGAAACCTCCCACCGGCTGTGTGCAGGACTAAACAGCTCGCTCCGCTCTGGCATTAAAACTTTTCCGCAGAAATACAACCCATTAGGCTTACTGTGGCAGTGTGGAGACCTTGGGCTGCACTGATATCTCTGCCTCTGCAAGAACTCCGGAGAGAGAGAGAGAGAGAGAGGAGGCTCGAGCCGGATGACATCAGGACGGCTGGGCTAATATCTCAATCCCTCTAGGTGACACTGGGCAAACTTATGATTTTGCAAAACGCACAGCTTCCCCCCACCCCCACTTGCACACATCCAACACGCACCATCCCATCTGGGCTTCAGCTGTTACAGACACAGGTGCAAGCAGCCATAATTGATCTGCGGGCTTGAAATTGCCCCCACGAATCTACATATATACGTTCCATCTGACATTCAGTAAGTGGATGATGAAAGGTGAAGTAACATTTGGGAAACTGGAAGCAGCTTAAATTCTCCTAGAAAGAGACGTGCAATTGGGGAAACCAAAGAAATCATCAAATGCATCCCTTTTTTTTTTTTACATGACAGGCTATATAGAGATGACATGAAGCAATGAGCAAATATTATTAAACTCCATCTTGGGAGTTATTCCCTTTTTAACTGAGACCCCATGATTAAAAATAATTCAGAGAGTGCAGAAGAAAAGATGAATCATCTTAGCCGGGATTTGGCAGAGGCCCCCCTTGAACCTATCGGGAGGACGCCGTGCAAATGTGCAATTAATGTCAATTTATTTTCCTGCAGAAAAGCCTGGATGAACTCTTTCTCTATTCCCACCCCAGACTCCGTAAACAACGAAAATGAACCGGCTGCCCCAACAGCACTCGCAGCACAAGGCCCCTATTTCAACGCTGTCGATTGCAACAACGCCCCAAAGGCCGCATTAATGTCATTCTTTAGGTTCGTCACCTCCGGTAACAACTCAATTTGCCAAGGCACAGTTACAGCTTTCCTTTTTCCAGCGGCGCTGTGTAGCTCTCATTTCACAATGACTCTGCAAGATCTAATCCAGGTTCTGTGTGTGTGTGTGTGTGTGTGTGTCGCACTTGAAAAACTTGGAAAGGAAGCCAGATACAGAGAACTAGAGGGGGGGGAAAAACATGTGATACAATAAAATGGTACGTTTAATGCCCACCGGCACACGGATATAGTAGAGAATAGCAAGCACACGGGAATCCATTAGTGGAACCCGATTATCTCTCGGCTCTAAAATTAATTGAGTGTAGGGCAGAGTGTGTGTGTCTGTGTGAGAGAGGGAGATCTGGTTGTCCTCATCTTTTTTCCCCCTTCTTTTTAAAAAAAATAAATCCTCTTGTGTTGCTGCATTGAAAAGCAGATGGGGGTGGGAGGTGCATGAATCTGTATGGCCGTGTTCCAGCCTGATATTGCTGCTGCCGCTGCTGGTCCGTGAGGTGGCGGAGTGGGGTGAGCCGGGTTACACGGCGACTTTGGTGACTCACTTTTTTAATTTAATCTTCAGCCTCAACTAAAATGTGTTTCCTGTCTTTCTACTTTTTTTTTTTTTTTGCTTCCCCACATAATGGCCCCTCTGCTCGCTTCCCTCTTTCCTCTCTTTGTGCTTAATGCGCTCCCAGACCGTCTGTAGTTCCTGAAACCTGTAGATACCGTATATTTGTTTCTTCTGCAGCCTCTCCGGGCTCAAAACGCTCAGCCTCAGGTTCACATTGCAGTTATTTGTCTTGATAAGTGCGCAGCTGTGCTGAACCTGAGCATACCTGTAGTCCCCCAGCCTCCTTTTTAAATCAAATATGGCGACACGCACAAGCACAATCATTGTACGATTGCTTGCTTTAAATCAAATTTCCCTGCACGGGGATTTTGTTGTTACATAAAGTGAGCCTCGCTAGCTCCAGTCTGGCTTTGTGTTTTGTTGATGAGTGAGTATTATTGCAGCTCCCTCATGATCAGGCTGGGGTTTGTGCAGCAATATACAGAACACCACAAGGTGATATAAATTTTCACAGCTGTCAGATTTTTGCAAAAAACTATTCTACAGTGGTGGATGTTTCTGTTGCAGGCGATGCTGCAAATCAATGAGCAGAACTGTTAGATGCAATATTAGATTTCGTGTTAGAAAAGATTAGTCATTGCTGGTAATTTTATACATCTTGTTTAAAGGTTTTCCAGAAAACATTTTAATCATGATAAAGGTGCACTATATGGAATGGTATACATAATTTCATCATCATAATTGTAACAGACATGATTAGTTTGTCATTTAATAGCAAAGTAACTTAACAATTAAATAGTGTTTTAAGATATTTCTTAAGTAACAGTGCATGTACTACTTCCAGTTGCTCAAATATTCACTGTATTGCTGATCAATTAATAGAAATATTATCGAAAATGCAATGTGGCCATGTACTATATCCAAATTGTGCAATGTTGTTTTTGTGATAAAGGTAATACAGTTACTATATACCATTTTAAATGAAGCATAGCGATGTTATAGACATGCTCTAGTCATATTCTCCAGACATAACACATTTTTTGTTACTGAACGTAGTAAAAATCACATATTTTCTTTTTTTTTTTCAAAAAAGTGTAAAAAGAAACCTACTGTTCCCAATAAAATAGTCACCCATCAGTCTAAATAATCGCAATATGATTTTTTCGCATATTATTCAGACCTAATTTTCTGCTTTTCTTCTACTTCTATTACAGTAAATATAGATTAGAGGTCAACTGATTATCATCCGGGCTGATTATTGGATCTGATATTCAACATTTTTCCAATTATCTGTATTGGTTTCTTTAAAACTGATTCCCAATAAAATTAATTCATTTAAAAGTCCACTAATTTGGCTCTGGTGTAGCCGCCTCTCTCCATCTGTAGCATAAACTCATCTGTAGTCACAGCAAAGTCCCGCCCACAGTTCTATCAATCATGAGTAACAGCCTATCAGCACTGAAGGATCAATGTTGAAAAGTTCTCTTTTAATTAAACTTATCTAAGATACAAATAAAGGCATTTCAGTGACGCTTCATGTTATTCTAAATGTTGACTTAAATGTTGATTTTCATTTTTACTGCAAACACATCGGTTTCAAATATCGCAGAATTGCCAGAATCTTAAAGACCTGATGTCCCTAAATGAAATTTAAGCAACTCTGATGCGCATTTCCTGACTGACTCACATTAGTCCTGCTTGGGAATTTAATTGTGAAAAATGTATGTTTGCAATTTTAGGAGACCATGATGGACTCTTAATCTTTTAAATAGTCATAACCTGTTCATTTATGCTGCTGCCTGTCTTGACCAATGAGACTTTTTGCTGTTTATATAAGGTTAAATTATAAAAAGAAAAACAAATACTGTCATCAGTCTCCTTGATTACTAATAACTGATATTGGCCGTGAAAAACCACATCAGTTCAACCCTAATGAAGACACAGAATACCTTTGAGTGTTGGACAAAACAAGATGATGAGCATTTTCACTATTTTTTGGTATTTTACAAGCCAAACCAATTGATTATTTAAGAAAAATAATGATCACCAATGACGATATAATCAGTGGCTATAATTTAATTTAGATTACAATGACTGTGAAACTACTTGAGAAATATGTATTGGCTAAAATAACTAGGCAGGAAGGCCTTTTTTGGCTAACCCTGCTAATTTAATATCTTCCATACAGTAAAGTCCTTCACATTAAAGTGAAGCTTCACACCCTCGCTTTTATTTTTCTTTATTTTATTGTATTTTTTAAACTCAGATTTGTCTTTTAGTCATTCTGTTTATGCATTATGGCTTGCTGTTTATAATTGTGCAGCACTTTGGTTCGACTCCTGTTGTTTTAAACAAGCTTTATAAACACATTTGACTCAACTCGACATGACACTTGTGTTAAAATCCTCCCAAATCCAACGTTCCTCAAACCAGAAACAGCCAAAGATGTTTAAAACGCAGCCGTCACAGTGTAAACAGCAAGAATAAATCTCTGATAGACACAAACTTCAATCATATTCGCGTCAATATCACAACATATACCTGAAAATCAACACATTTTCTATCATGTGTGTGTCATCCATATTGTCCTCTGCTTTCCATTAAGGTCACACTACACTGTACAAGTCCACTGGCTTCCATGAAGGTGGTTGTTTTTCTATGACCTCTGGTGTCAGGAGGATAACTGCTCTGCGTGTCAATTAGCTAATGCAGGTAAGTCGTATTAAAGCTGACATAGCGGGGAAGTCAGACATATATGTGACATCCTGGCATCAATGTGTCCGTCCACTCACAACAACAACAACAACACAGACTAATCCTCAATGTGCGTTTCAGCTAAAAATTATTTCAAAAAACAGGTGTAGCGAGCCTTTACTAATCCAAAATTCAATTTCCAGCCGCGATTATACTCTGATTATCCCCAAACTCATTTGAATATTCCACAATAATAGAGCCATCAACAGAAATTTGGCCAATTCACGTTTTAACGGAATTAATGTTGAGTAAATTAAAGGGAAGCTGACAGTTTTATTAGGACTAATACCACAGTGTAATCCAGCCAGTCAACCCTCTCACAGTGTAATCTTCAGTGTAAACCTTCATGGGCAGGTCTCCTTGTATGAAGCTAAAGCCTGTTCCTCAGCATAGCAGTAATCCCGCTAAGGCTCTTAGAGAAGCGAAATTATTTCAGAATGAAAGGAAGAGGGGGCTTTATGACGGGCCTGCAGACTCGCTGTGGAAGACGGCTAATAAATAAACATCTCACAAGGCAGCTTTAAGAACTCGGATTGGAAGGGGAGATTCTGAAGTTTCCCTGGCAGGTGTGTTCGCTCTTCGTTTCTCCAGATGGGAGAGAAGTGCGTTTGACCTGAAGCACAGCAGCTCCAGCTGGGACGTCGTGACTCATCCTCCTCCCCTCGTCCTCCCCTTCTACGCTCACACAACCTGAATCCAGGGCCTGAGCTGACGGGCTGACTGAGGAGTTATTGGGAAATAAAAGGTCAGGTCCATTAAAGTGTGAGGTCTGCCGGACGTCGTGATGAGACAGGAGGGATGTCGGAGCAGCTGGTGGCCCATTGACTGTACAAGACACTTTCTCCCCTTTCTGACTATTGATGGAGACAGATGACCCCCACATCTCTCTCATTAGTATTCCTCTGTATCACACACAGACATCAACGTCACATCCATTCCCTTTCTTCACTGCAAACATGACACCGATTTCATGATTCAAATTCCTAAATCTCACTGTCAAATCTGACTTTTTAACCATTGCAACGCAGACACAGAGCAGCCATTGAATATGCATGACTCCATCCTGCTTCAAGAGCTGCACCACTCCTCTAAAACATAAAAAAGATCCTCCTCTGACAAGGCCAGATGGGATGCAACGAGATGGGATTTGATCTCCATCCTTTTCCACAGAGCAAAAAAAAAAAAAAAAAAAGGCCTGTAACATCCATCATGTCAGGCCCAGACTTGACGCAGCGAAGCAAATACACTGTAAAATACACACATCCTCAACCCTGAGTGTCCAATCATGTCATTCATATAACAACATTTGCATTTTAAACCCTTTTCCCTTCACTATCAGCGTTTTTTTTGCTGCGTGTTTTTACTCCTGCTGACACAGGACGCAGCTCGAGGGTGCATTTAGAAATTAAAACCTGCCCTAGATAAGGGTGACTGTGAGCGACAAGGAGATAAGAGTGTGCGTAAAATGCCTATATGGAGATACAGATGGATAAATGTGTAAAAACACACATCCAGAGAGGCAAACTGCAATGCGCCTTTACGAAAGGATCCAGATTGTCTTACCTCGACGTTTCCCCACACGCAGTAGGACAATACAGCCATCAATATAGGTATTGCGGTATGTCCCATTTTCTCGCCTTCTTTTGTCTCTTTTCTCTTTTTGGTGACGAAGTTGCGATTGTAAACGAGCTGCCTCCGAACATACGCTGTCTGGTTACATCAGCTGGAGTGATGTGGACGCTGCGTTTTTTCTCCCCCCCTGCGATATCTCCTCTTCCTCCTGTGCGCTCTCGCCAACGGGCTTCTCCAATGGCAGCCTGGTGCTTTTTTATGTGGATGAAGTCTGACAGAACCAAGCCCTGTTTCTGCGGGTATTTATCACAGACTTTACTCACGGCTTCCTCCCGCTGCGGGGGCTTTTTGAGTCAAGGGGGACATCTGGTGGTTGTGGATGGAGGATGCAGCGCCATAACGAGTTCCTGTGTCGGATTAAAGAGACAAAAACACCACACACAAAAAAAAGAAGAAAAAAAAAAGATTCGCGTTGTGAATTTTAATATGTTCAGACTGAACAGGAAGCAGATTGACTTCATGATAATGTCATCTGGAGGAAAGGGGGGAAAAAAAGAAAAACCCCACATCTGGTCCAGTGAATAAAGCTCTTAAGGCTCCACATCTGGCACAATTGCATGCAGATTACATTTGGATGTAATATCTCAGAGGAGGAGAGGAGGCTGCAGCACACAACTATGTTTTATGGCTTTGGATACAGAAGGGCTTCTAGAAATTGCAAGCTACTGGCAAATGTAGTTCCACTTGCAATGAAGGGACCAGCCAGTGCATAGAAATATTACATATAGCAAAAATAGAAAAACATAGAAAGAAATAATCTGAAGGTTTAAGTTTGTTTTCATGGCCTATCTATTTAGTGTGGCTTTCGATTTATTTTATTTTATTTTATTTTTTTTATCTATTAAAAAAAAATATATATATTTATTTATCTAAATATTTGTGCATTTTATAAT